>JAXCGZ010004065.1:5000-7500 GCA_037179515.1 Halocaridina rubra
AACACGTCGATGCTAAAGAAGTGTATGGCCTTATGATGTACCTAATATGTACAAGGCACACTCTCTCTCTCTCTCTCTCTCTCTCTCTCTCTCTCTCTCTCTCTCTCTCTCTCTCTTTCTCATTAGCATTATAGACGGGCATATTGAATCATATTAAAGACCAAGCTCTTTAAAACATATTATTTCACTTAGTGACCCCACACATCTAACTGTTTATACGTATACTTATCACACCTAACATATAGGGAAATGTTATATACCATAAAAAAAGAACCTTATAAAAATTACAATACACAAAATATTCCACCAGAAATAACACGAGAGAAGACATAATTAAGAGGTAGTGATTTTGGCACGTAAGAAGACCGAGAAACAAAATAAAGACATTGTATAAAGTAGTTGTGAGTGGGTGGAGACGGGAGGGTACTGTACTCAACAACGTAGGTGTGTTACTTTTGGCAATGAGTTCATGGGTTACAGAGTAAACTTTATTTCCATTTTACAATGGGTATTCGTCAGCCAGGACAAGCGAGAGAGAGAGAGAGAGAGAGAGAGAGAGAGAGAGAGAGAGAGAGAGAGAGAGAGAGAGAGAGAGAGAGAGAGAGTTTGAAAATCACGACACAAGTCATGTAAGTTAACTCATGTTATTGACCTTCGGTGGTTAATTCGCCTCGTTTTCAATCAGAAAGTCTCGAATTAACTCTTCGACGTAGGCGATTTTTACAACTTCTTCCGTCTCCTTAGACATTTCAAAATAACAAACAGCACTGAGGCAACCCACGTATGGTGGCTAGCTCCTCTGACCTAAGTAAACTTAACTGATTACACCATTAAATGTACAAATAGAATGTCAGCCTAATTCAGGCGTCTTTGGAGAGACAATTTAATGTTTTTCTAACTCATATGAACATGAGTAATAACAGACATCCCATAGACTCATTAAGTACTCTCTTTGACATGCATGGTAAAAGGAATGAGTATTACATGAGTTCCCCCATCACTACTCGCACAAAAACCTTTAATTTCCTCATATGTGTGCCTATATATATATATATATATATATATATATATATATATATATATATATATATATATATATATATATATAACTAAATAAGCAGATTACCATATGTGAATACATGAATCATTTTTACCTCGACCGGGACTTGAACCAGGGACTTATAATTACTAAGCCAAGGCGCTACCAACTACACCACAGAAGGTTAAAGGGAAACAAACCTTACGGCTTATTTCTGTTATATTATATATATATATATATATATATATATATATATATATATATATATATATATATATATATATAAATATTATATATATATATATATATATATATATATATATATATATATACATATATATATATATATATATATATATATATATATATGTGTGTGTGTGTGTGTGTGTGTGTGTGTGTGTGTGTGTGTGTGTGTGTGTAAAAACACAGTCACACACCAATTTGCATAAGAAAGCCATGCGCCACAAATCCGTAAATTATAATCCACCCATTCCAGTTTCATCTGGATACAAACTGGAAATTTGAGCTATCAAGTGCACTTCAGCTTTCCAATATGAATGTTCATTACGACATGTAATCAATCACCTGTACAAAAAAAAATCTAATTCGTCTATTTTTTTATTCATATGATTAATTCATTACATACTCTATTTCTTCCTTCTCAAAGCCTGAGCTTGTAAGCTTATCGTTCCATCAATGTTTCCATAGCTCCAAGAGATTCTAGCGATGAGACGCTATACAAATGATCACAGGAAATCGAACTCGGAATCTGTGAACAAAAAGATCTACTCAGCTACGCAAGAACTTCTCTAGCTATTAGTTCTCGTGATATAGTTTGACTTTTACTTGTGATGTACTCACTAAACCTAGCGAGTTGGTCATTATGTGACTCCTTACTACCTAATCAATTAAAATAAATATACCTAAAAACTTTTCCTTTAAAACCAATATAAGATGTATTCTCTGTGATGGACTTAACAATTACCAGCGATGACGTCTTGAGTTCTTATCTTTCCAAGGAGGCTCCGCATTGTTTCTCTTCGCCAGATCTTCTAAAGATGACAAGAAGGAAAGGATTATGGTCTCCCTTTCATGGTATCTAGCCTCTATCAACTTAGCATGAAATGTGTCGGATCTATAAAGTGAGACTGTAACACCTCAAGGTTAGGCTTCGATAAAGGCCATCCTTCAGGTCTCATGATTCATAACACACACACACACACACACACACACACACACACATATACACACTGTAAAAAAAAAGGCGATAACTAGATACATAAATGCAAGAAATTCCATGGTTACGATCCTAACCCGAGTATATATACAAGTAAAGAATTATTTCATATAAAGAGAAATTTTACAAAGTATATAAAAAATTAATATACAATTAATGAGGAATTTTATGTATCAACCAAATAAAAATTTAGAATTCTTAAGGCCATACTGGCCTAGGAAAAA
>JAXCGZ010004065.1:15000-17500 GCA_037179515.1 Halocaridina rubra
CTATCCCTTCTCCTAACAAATTCTAATTTCATTTCACCTCTTTCTATCATAGTAACTAAGGTGTTTTGCGTCAAAAACTCGTAAATAAAGCTATTTGCTATATAAATTGCAAATAATTAATCATTTAACTAAAGTGTTTTATGCTATAAACTGCAAATAATTAAAAGGTAATTTTACCCTGTTGGCTTTGCGAATATTTCCTGTTAACCACAATTTAATGAATGCATATATATCTTGCTGATTCTTCATATATTGGGGATAAAGTGTTTTGAGTTATAAGTTGTAAATACTTCAAAAGGTGGCTTTGCCCCCACCCCCTTTTTTTCATTGCAAACAGTTCTTGATAACCAAAAGTGAATGAATACTGTATTTATCTCGTAGATTCTTCCTTTATCGTAAATAGAGTGTTTTACCATATTAATTGCAAATCATTAATAAACATTGTAACTTTTGTGGTTGCCCACAGTTTAAGGAATACATACAGTACTGTATTTGTCTCGCTTATCCTTCATTTCTTGTGAAAAAATTGTTTTCCTTCAATACCAGCAAAGAATTAATGGTTTTGTCTGCTATTATGGTAGCATAAATATTTCTGGTTAGCTGTGACTAACCAGTATATCTTCATCCAGTAGAATAATATTGGAAACTCATTATATGTGTGCTCATGCTTTCAGTTTCCCATTATTAACAGTGTGTCATTTCTGTTTCTGCAATTGCAGTGTCCTCTATTCTACTCTGCCAGTGTGACAGAGGTAATCTTCGAGTTGAGGTCAAAGTCTTGGCATACGTCTGTGGTGCCGGGAAACGAAATCGTGCTCACCACCTCAGGGATTCGAGGCAGCATTTCATAAAATTTAATTAAAAAATTTAATTCAATTCTTTCAATGTCATTGCATTTCCAAATTTAAAAGAACGTTGAATTCTGAGTTTCATTTAGCCGAGTAGTGGTATACGGGTGGGGTGTTCAAGTACATATGTCTGTCCTGTCTGTTTGTGAGCTCTTAACCGATTTCAGTACTTTGAGTCCCCTTAGTAAAACAGAATCTTAACAACTCTTCATTCCCCCAACAGCAGAGTAATACAATTTGGCGTTTACGCATTTATAGAAGGATCTAACTTATGTATGTATAGAGCTTCTAGAATTTGCAGATGTCGAAAATGTTTTTCTGTATGTAGAATCTTCGTATTTCCTCCAACATTAAATGTTGGAGGAAAATACGAAGATACTACATACAGAAAAACATTTTCGACTTCTGCAAATTTCTAGAAGCTCTATACATACATAAGTTAGATCCTTCCATGAATGTGCAAACGCCATATTGTATTACTCTGCCAACTCTGAAAGTAAAGCGCAGAGGCCAGAGATATGGATGCTTGGGGTCCATCCTCCAGCAACTGTGGAAACTTCGCAGATATACTGAATCTTTCAGGTGAATATAAACTAAAGGTGGATATTAGATATTACATATATATATATATATATATATATATATATATATATATATATATATATATATATATATATATATATATATATATATATATATATATATATTATATATATATATATATATATATATATATATATATATATATATATATATATATATATATATCATATGAATTGCTATAGCTACGTAAGGAAATTGAAAGACTCCTCTGAAGATGAGAAATAGATAATACACTTGAAAGTACTAAGGACCTCAACATTTCTTTCAATTTCCTTGTGTAGCCACAACCATTCACATTTACAAAAGTCACGTGTGTCTCGTGAAATAGTGTCGTGTATATATATATATAATATATATATATATATATATATATATATATATATATATATATATATATATATATATATATATATATATATATATATATATATATATATATATATATATGTGTGTGTGTGTGTGTGTGTGTGTGTGTGTGTATACCTCAAAATATAGGCTTATTTTTAATAGTACATATGCTAAGGCAATAAAACCCATTGCATATCATAATAATAATAGGTGACTTAAGTTAGACATGCACTTACGGAGGATGGATATATTTAACCCTTCTCCCACTTATGGGAAGCAACAGGATTAGCTACTGGGGGTAACAAGCGACTAAGTAATCGTCATTGATTTCCAGTATAGGGAATCTGGGTCAGTCCAGATACTACTAGGGTAGATCTAGATAATGCATTGTGATTATACCAGAACAAAGATTATTGTATTCCTATAATTCGCATAGGTTAGATAATGGATCTGGAGCTCCGTAATAGACATAATGTATAATCAACTCATGGAATAGGTTTGTCTCAACCCATCAGTTTGATATCGCAGTTAACAGTTTCTTAGTCATCCTCATGTGCAAGAGGAAGAAGAAGAAGAAAAAGAAGGGGGGGGAATTTTTTGTATTATATCTGTAGGAAAAAATGTAAGCAAAAACATTACTTAAGACAACGTGGTATTCTACAATACTGTACTCCTAAGCATTTCAAATAGGGAAATCTATA
>JAXCGZ010004065.1:22500-70000 GCA_037179515.1 Halocaridina rubra
AATTTACTGGAACTAATATATTGACCCTTTAATCGCTGCTGGAAGAGGAAAAGCTATTTGGTGAAGTAAGGTTAGGCTATGTATAAGGCATAGAAACCAAGGATTTTCTAGACACTGTTAAAAATCATTACTGACATACTGACAGCAAGTGCCTTCCTAGTTATAATTTATTCATATATTCTTGTAGATTAAACAACGCCTACTATGGCAACCATCCAGGGAGGTCCCGAATTCAACTATCCAAAGTAGTTTGCACAGCTTCTCTTCGCCAGAGACGCTGGAAACTAGGATGATGAAGAAAGCAGAGACACCCTCGTATGGATACCCTTCTCAACTCAGCAAGCTAATGAGAATAGCGATAGACATATAGATAAGCGACATAATAGTACCTTTGAGAGCTCATATTTTGTAAGGTCATATAAGATGTCCCAACTCTCATGCTTAATAACTGACTAGCTTAATAAATAAATAAACAAAAAACATATACATACTTTTGTATATATATATATATATATATATATATATATATATATATATATATATATATATATATGGGCCATTTTTCCTATATAAGGGGAATGACTGAGTCAAGGCAAATTATTTTGACTCTCTGAGAAGAGAATATACTCTTACGATACACAGGAGAACACGGAGGAAGTAATCTAGCCCCCCTGCCTCTGGGGGAATATATATATATATATATATATATATATATATATATATATATATATATATATATATATATATATATATATATATATATATATATTAGTAATAACAAATAGCATATCTATATTGAAAAGATATTTAATTACAGAGCCTTAACCATAGCTAACAGCTTATAATTCTCTCCACTCATTTCTATGCTATATCACACTAGCCTACTGTGGTCACTCTCACAAGGTCGATCATTAAATTTCGAATTGAAATCTACGTTCATAGGGACCACGGTTGCCGAGTGGTTAAAGTGCTGTCTCCGGAGTTGACAGACCCGCGTACGAGACCACTGCGAGACGTTGAGAAAGGCATCCTGCCTTAACTTCCCGTTTATGCAAGTACACAAGTATAGAGGAACAATGACAAAAGTTCTGTGTAAATTACATAAAATTATTTTCTCGACTAATTAAGTTTTCATCATCGGAAATTGAGGTACAAACACAGTGAGAGCTAAAAAGGTGTTAAGTGGAATAGACTAAATAATTAATCAACTAACCTAACCATATACATGATAAACTAAACCTAAACAAATCATAGCTTACCTAACTTAACTATATACATAATATACATAATATATATATATATATATATATATATAATATATATATATATATATATATAATATATATATATATATATATATATATATACCGTCTATCACTTTATATATAACTGCAAAACATCATCGGCTCCTGCTATATTTATTACAACAACAACAAAATTAAAACTCCCAAGAGCGAATCTACAAGGAATGCATAATCGATAAACTTTTTGAAGTTTAGCCATATTCGATTAGAATTATTGAAAAACGAATACTCGTGAATATACAAGCGTGTAAAAACTCTATATTACAATAGTAATGGAAATTTAAATATGGTACTTACTGGGTCCATCGAAGCGTCGAATGATGGTCTCGAAAAAACGATTTTGCGGGGCCACATGGCCCCTGCGGACGGGCATCTTGACTGTGTTGCAGGAGAAAGAAAGAGAAGGGGGGTATAGATAACAGCCCTCCCCTCCCTCAATCCGCTAAAAAGCTACTACTTTCTCCTTTCTTTTCTTTTTATTTATTAAAAGCACCTTCAGATTCTTTTTATACACCGCCCTCCATCAAGTGATGGGGCCACAATCCCCTACATCCCATCACTGTACAATGTGCCTTCAAAGCTCTCTAAGAGTAAGCATAATCATATAGGCTTGGCATCCAAAACAATGTTCAAATTCGCCAGCGCTTCGGAATACCATTTGGGGCTTCAATCGACTTTTCAACTGAAAGTTTAACTGAAATATGTCACACACAAACACATAAAAGTAAAATACTGTAAGAGTTACCCCATCTTATTGTTTCACAACAATTAATTGACTACTTTCAACTGTATCAAAACACTTTATACGAGCATGATTTCACTAACGCAGTGTCACTCTTACAAAACAACACTCTTCTTCTTTTTTAAATATTTAATACCTTTTCCATTGCAAAAACAAACACTATATATATAACAACTTTAAAAATACTTTTGTTCCAGTGTGTTCATGAGTAACGTTGCAAAATGTAAATACTGTAAGTTAGCTAAGTAAAGAACAGAAATATTAATTATTCAAAAAAATTTAATGCACTCAAAGTATTATTATTATTACTATTATTATTATTATTATTATTATTATTATTATTATTATTATTATTATTATTATTATTATTATTATTATTATTATTATTAATAAAAATAAAGGTTCCCAAAATGAAATAAGGTAATCTCTCTCTCTCTCTCTCTCTCTCTCTCTCCTCTCTCTCTCTCTCTCTCTCTCTCTCTCTCTCTCTCTCTCTCTCTCTCTCTCTCTCTCTCTCGCTGGCCTTCTCATATTGAACTGTATGCTTACGGATGAATATGGTAAACACACAGACAGTAAATAACCCAAAAAGTTATAAATGTCAATTATGTAAGCAGTCAAAGATATCCAATAAGCACTGGACAGCTTTCATTATGATCTTTATATTATCTTTAGATCTTCTTCTTCTCCTTTTCCTTTGCCTGTCACCTAATCTCAAATTCATGCAGAGTCGTTGTTTTTACTGGTCTCTTCCATTTACCTTTATCAGAGGCAGAGGAATCTGTTATCAAACTTATTATTTCCGTCCCTATAACCTAAAAATTCAAACATATATTCGTAATTAAAAAACTTTCAAAGTAATTATAGGAGAAACTCTCGCTTATGCAGTAATAAAAAGGACATGTTAATAATAATAATAATAATAATAATAATAATAATAATAATAATAATAATAATAATAATAATAATAATAATAATGTGCTTAAATATCTTAAAAGTGTAAAATTTCATTCGGATCATGTAATTTGACATTCGCAGTCATTAAGCAAATAGCTTGCATAGCATCGTTCTGTCTTTGTAGCATATATAGAACTCAAGGTATAAGCAGGTGGTCAATACAAATTTAAAGACCTTAAGTAGCCTTGCCCTAAAGGTCTATCGACCTACATTTTAGTGTGCAAGCAATGGAAGAGATAAAAGGCTACTAAGTAGCATCAAAATCTGATTAAGTTTAAGTTTCAGAGTAAAAACACTCAGAAAGTAAGATTTCGTTCCTTTGCCTACAAATTCATAACAGTGCGTCGTTAAATAGCTTATCGAGTTTTGAACATCTTTTTAATGTCTTTTTCCAAAAACTTTTTTCAACAGGATTCTCGAATTTTGAGAACTTAATCTGATGTACCTTACAAAATATCTTAATTCTTGGCATAAACAATGTAATATACCAGTAATAATAATAATAATAATAATAATAATAATAATAATAATAATAATAATAATAATAATAATAATAATAATAATAATAATAATAATGGCACTTCATTTAAAGCAGATATTGACTAAAACCTCAGCGGCCCAGCCAAGGCTAACAGAAAATAATCGTTACAGTATTTTTATTTGGGGGGGAGGGTAAAGATTAAAGTCGACCGGCAATCATTCAAACAGTATTGATTGTCTTGATGACGATATGGGTACCCTGCTACAAAAAGTATCTCATCACACACACACACACACACACATGGACACACATATATATACACACACCCACACACAAATACACACGTACGCACGCACATATACTTGATGCTAGAAGAAAGACGCGGGGTATGGTGGCAGTTTTTAAATTCCTTATTGGTTTTGACAGAGTGGACAGTGAGCGATATTTTGATATGGGTGGCTCTAGCAGCAGATGTCACAGTTTAAACTTGAAAGCTTCATAAGATGACTGCTTTGGAGGATGTAAAGAAGTATTTCTTTAGTGTAAGTTGATGGTTGAAATTCGCAAAGAGAGGAAGCAGTGAATGCTAACTGCATTCACAGTTTTAATGGCATATATGACAAGTATCATTGAGTATAAAAATGGAACCGCCCAGTAGACGAAAAGTTATGTAGAATAACAAAGAAAACTGAATCCCTTTTTAGCTACAAGTGTGTAGCAGACTGTTAACTTGTAGACTAAAGTTGAAAATGACCCCTCATGGAGATTAAATATATATATATATATATATATATATATATATATATATATATATATATATATATATATATATATATATATATATATATATATATATATATATATATATATATATATATATATATATATATATATATATATATATATATATATATTTTTTTTTTTTTTTTTTTTTTTTTTTAATTTCAGCTTCTCTCACATTCTTGTAGGGTCACTATATTTGGCGATTATAGCATAAAGAAATATACTTACTATTGATTCCAAACTATTCAATAATATTCAAGACCATGACAAAAATAAACCTCAAATTGGTAAATTCCTAATCCTGAAGTTAGGGATTAACTCTGGTAACAACTGATAAATTAACCACGACAATGCAGATATCAACTTGCAAAATTCAATCGGTTTGCAATACTTTAGCGGTTGATTATTAGGTTATCTAGCACAAGCACATTAACAATTATACTAAAATTTCTATTAAAACAAATAAATGTATTTATTAATTAACTAACAAAACCTCGAGTAAATAAAAGAGCTAAATAACAAACTGACACACTAAAAAATATGCAAAGTCAAAATTCAAAATATATTAAATCTGTTCGAAATAAATCTGACTGTAATGATCACTATTAAGCAAAGACTGCAATGCAAACAACAACAGCCTAGAAATAGAGGCGTATTTTCGCGACTTTTTACTTTGACTGGTTTTGATTTTAATTACTTTATTTGGCTTGAACTCATTAACGCGAGCACTGAATGACGTCACACCCAATTAACACAGTTTGTGTTCAAGAAGTAAATCAGACCTCATGAAGCATTGCGACACTAGATTTTTAGGGGTCCTCATTCTTCGGTTAGGTTAGGTTAGCTTATAAGTAGGTTAGGTTAGGGTATACTATTTATATTTTTTATTATTAAATTGTTTACATAATTTTATATTTTGTGTAAAGTCAGGTCCCAGTTCTTAACGAGCTCCGGTAATTGTTTACATTCACACCCCCAACGAGTGAAATGTAAATACTGAACACTGGAAAACTAACAGAGACGAAAAAATATAATGCATATTAACATCTCGTTTAATGTAGGATGAACTTATACAACTAACTTGACATAAAAAAAAAGTTCATGAAATTTTTATAACGAGGTGGGAGAGTAAATGTTTACAGCACACACACACAGGCTCTAGAACTAGAGGTCATAGTTTGAAGCTTCGTAAGAAAACTTCTTTGCAGGATGTAAGGAAATACTTTTTCAGTGTAAGAGTAGTTGATAATTTGAGTTCGCTAAGCGAGGAGGTAGTTAATGCTATCTCAGTCCATAGTTTTGAAGACAGGTATGACAAGTATCACTAAGTATAAAATGGAACCGATCAAGAGACGGGAAGATACGAGCTTTGGGCTCTTTCCCGTAAACACAATTAGGTAAGTACAATTAGGTAAGTACACACACACACACACACACACACACACACATATATATATATATATATATATATATATATATATATATATATATATATATATATATATATATATATATATATATATATATATATATATATATATATATATATATATATATATATACAAACAGTATATCCATTAAATAGTATTAAACACGGTGTATATACACCATATTTCAAACGTATGAATTTCATTTAGTAGAACCAATATAGGAACAATCAAGCTAGTATAAAAATTAAAGAGTTCATTCCTAATTATTTTTCTACTTTCCAGCACGAGATTTCACATAATTTTTGACCACAGATCGAGTTTGGCTTTTGTTCTGTCTATCGGAAGGTGAAGCTATACTTGTGATCGATATCATGGTTTCGAAAACAATTACAAAGATATAACGCCATTTCTGTGACATTTTTCGGTCAATTTAAGAGTATGAGTGGTGTATATCAACAATATTCATCTTGTTCTTTCAAAACCACAAACCGACTCTATCTCAATATAATGTGTATTTAATAATCAATATCACTATTAAAATATCTTTAAGCTCTCTCTCTCTATTTACATCATGAACGGACGCCAATACAAGACGCAGACAACTTGCTTGCTTAAAAAAAGAAAAATAAAACAATATAAACTTTTCGTCCTAAGGCCTGGAATTGCATTTCTAACAATATTGGAATGTTAAGCATGAAAAACAATTTCATTTAAAGTCACAGAAATAGACATGAAACTATCTTAGTAGTTCACTCAGTGAAAAACGCGCTCGAGAGCACTAATACACCCATCCACTCACCACTGGGGCAGAATGTACACTGTCATGTGTGTGAGACTCGGTGACGCGAGTCTCCCCCTCGAAAATCCCTAACAACGGGCCGAACCCCATCCCAAACTCCATCCCCCGGGGGTGTGGAATCTTTGAAGTACCGATTATGACTCCATTATCTACTGAGTCACGAAAGTGAGCAATAAAATTAGCGAATGGTGATTTGATGGTTCTCTATTTATTAATGTATTTATCTTTTGGCAAGTGGTGCAGATAAGCGAATTCCAAGGTCATACTCAATTATTAATATAAGAAATAATTTTATTATTTGCTTCTCCGTTTTATATCACAGACAATCCCCATTCCAGTCAGGGTGGACATTAGATGTGTTGGAACTGATGGATCGAGGATGGATGTCCATCCTAACGCCCAGCGGTGGCATCGGATCCGTTTAAGTCGCTTTCCGACTCGTGCACTCTACCACTGAACTACCACAACCACTTCATGTAAGCAGCTTTTTATGTGTCAAATTAGTCCCTATTCGATTTGGGGAACACTCAAATGTTGGAGCCGGGGTATTAAGGCTGGATGCCCTTTCTGATGCCCCGCAGTGGGATCGAACTCACATCAGCCGCTTCCCGACTCCAACTCTCTACTGCTGCAAGCTAAACCATCTAATAATATATTGGTTATTCCCATGCAGACTCGGGTCCAGCTTATAGTAACGATTTAAGTCCTTCCCGTTAAAAACAAAAAAAATCATCGTTTCTTAGGTTCTTCAGCGGACGAGTGAGGATTCTGTTTACCCATATCCACTGCCAAATTGCCTATGGATTGCTATACAAAACTGATATTGCAATATCTTGTGATATTGCAGTTAAATGTGTGTGTATGTGTGTGTGTGTGTGTGTGCGTGTGTGTATTTACTAATTGTAGTTACCGGAAAGAGTCCTATACTCGTGATACCTTGTCTCTCGATCACTTCCATCTTTTACTCGCTGACATTTATCAAATCTTTCTTATTATGAGTGTAACACCAAAACGAGAAATGAAAATTACCCTCATCGGGCCCGGGCACCAAGAAAAAGTAGCAGTTCAGAGACAAGCAGAAATGGGAGAATGATAAACAATAAAAAGACAGACTAAAAGACTAATAATAATAAAGACCTAATAATGAAAAGAAGGAAAGCAAAGAGAAACAGAGATCAAAATCATTGACGTATTTAGCATTTACTGTTTCCTCAGACACACAATTCTATTTTTCTAATATTCTTACACTAAAAATGTGCTTCCTCACATCCTGCAGAGATTATTTGCGAAGGTTCAAACTACGATCTCTAATTCTAGAGCCACCTACTCGTGTATCAAAATATCACTCCCTGTTCACTCTTTCAAAACCATAAAGGAATCTAGAAACTGTTACCAATTTCCCCTTCTCTTCTTTTTATCTTCAAGTGATGGCAAGCCCAACTCTCGCAGCCATTCCTCATGACTAAGATTACATATGTCTATCACTAGCTTCGTGGCGTGACTCTGAACTTTCTTCAGTTTATTAATATGTGGCTTCCAAAAGAGAGTTACGAATTCAAGCCTTGGTCTCCATGAATTCACGTAAATATTACAGAATATTTCCTTGTCCACGTGCCCAAGATTCACCCTCATGTTTGCTGAGAATGCATATACTGCCTTCACAATACCATTTATACGCATTTCTCAAGACATATCTGCAAATGTTTTTACTAGCTCTTTCGCTTTCCGATTCCTGAAGTTCCGCACCTGCTTGTAAGTAACCAAAATAGGAATTTCTTCTTCTTTCACCCATTCTCATTACTTTATATTTTGAAGTATTGACTTTTTTTCATGAGTGTAACACCGGGACAGGCAAGAAAACTGACCTCATCAATAAAGGCCCGGCCACGAAGAAAACATTTAGACAAAGGAGAAGTAAAAGGTTAAGGACTCTCATTATACACTTATCTGACCACTCATACTGACTGTTTGGGTTTATATATAATATATATATATATATATATATATATATATATATATATATATATATATATATATATATATATATATATATATATATATATATATATATATATATATATATATATATATATATATATATATATATATATATATATATATATATATATATATATATATATATATATATATATATATCTATACATACATATATATATATATATATATATATATATATATATATATATATATATATATATATATATATATATATATATATATATATATATATATATATACATACATATATATATATATATATATATATAATATGTGTGTGTGTGTGTGTGTGTGTGTGTGTGTGTGTGTGTGTGTGTGTGTGTGTGTGTGTGTGTGCGTGTGTGCACTAGCGCTATGCTTGATGTAAGCTGAGAGGTAGTCATTTGCTCTCGTCAAAACCTGATCTCGTGACGATAATGTTCAATCATAATTCCTTATATCTTATTGTATGACCATTGACCATGCTAAGTTGATATGGTTTTATCTGCTGGAAATCCATTTATCGCTAAAAGAAATAACGTTTATCTATTTTCCCAGAAAAAAAAAATAAAATTATTATATTATAATTTTTTCTTTGAAAATCATTGTGATTATCAATCCACATAAAGTGCTTAATGGGATTATCTAACTTTTCCAGGGTTATTTTTCATCTTATCAAGGTGATGTGAGGGCTTCGACATGGTTTGCAAGGAGCATTACCAGAGTTATGTTAGTGTCTGAACCAGTGTATAAACATTTGTATTTTACGTTAGTTTTCCTAAAACGTTTCAATATTCCCTTTAAAAACGACCAAACAATCGCTTTCTTTCCAAATATTTGTCAGGTGTGATGCGAGAAACGTCTTATCTTTGTTTTTTTTTTTAATGAAACACCACAATACACCTCCACGTCATCAGTTTTATTTGATTTCTTATCAAGTTTTGATCGCCATGCAAGTATTATCTCTTGGATTTATCATTACCTGTCTTCCACCTAGTAGGTCCCAAAATTGATTTATCAAGACGGCTCTTACAGTTTTATTTAGAGCTCTTGAGAACAGGGAGAGAGCAGTGGAATATCTAGTGACAACATCATAGATGTATTGGGTCTGCACGGAAGAGCATCTTCAAATGCTCATTCTCCGATATGGGCTACTCGTAAGGTTTCCGTTCCACAACATCAGTGGTAAAAAACAAGACTCAAATTTGAGCTCAAAAAGGCAAAAAAGTCATTATAGTTGTATCAGTCCATACCCAAATTTTGGGTTCAGCAAGCCAAATAGATCTCATGATAGACTGACTTATGATTTAAGAGTTATTTTATTGATATACCACTCTGGGAGTAGTGGGAGAGTTGGAGAACTTGTAGCTGTATTTGAACGGATAGAATCTCTTTTCCAAAATCTCTTAAGGATAAGGAGAGGATAGTACCACTCCTTCCTAGGTAGTTCCAGGCACTCATCGTATCCACTAAGTACATTATATGTGGAGGTTAATAGCAGAATAGTAGAACAATGTCGCGGCGAGCTTGGACTTGGGTAAGAATAGCACTGCCCACACAGCAGCTCTTTTTAAACAAATCTTTTTTGTAAACCTAATCAGTCTTTATGTAGAATAGTGTATATTGAACTCAGATTCTGTATTAGTGAATCTCATATTCATATAAGCCATCCTTTACCAAACCCTAGCCCTTAGTAGAAAAGGGAGTTCGTGACGTAAAACCGAATCCATCACTCTATTTACAAATGCTCTTCACTAAGCTTCTACAGCGCATTTCCTTCTGTTTCGTATAGAAACTGTTTCCTATATAAGTACTATATATAATTAGCATCTCACATACATTTTTCCTATTTCATTTCACAAATTATATTCTCTATATGTATTACAAATCCTTTGAATTTCCTCATCTGCATATGCTAACAATTTCCTCTTCAACTTCGAAATTTTGGAATCTACAGCATTACCCTTCCGTGACTGGATGGGTTCGAGACTGCTTTAGCCTAAAAAACTAATTAAGCCACTCTCGTTCCGCGCTGGGAAAAAAAATCAATTAGTTATTCCGAGAATGTGGGAACGAAACATGTGGTGCTTGATTTCCTTGTCTCTGTCAACTAAGCAAGCATATCAAATACACCAGTGAAAATGGCAGTTCAGTGGTGGAGCCAGTTGCATCATAGGTAAGCGACAAGACTGTGTTCCACTTTCACCATCTGGTTCTGAAATGATTCGAATAAAAAAAAAAACTGTGGTTAGAGGCTCTTGAAGTATTTATTGAAAATAATCTTCCATATACTGTATTACTGAAACCCTCTGTATATATACAGATGGGTCTCATTTTTGCAGAATAGAAGAGTCGGGTTTTCATGCATAATGATTTCAGAGGGATGTAAAGGTAAAAAGAGTTTAGTTTGCCTAATTGGACATCAGTTGTGGAATATGACATTTTTGAATCAAATTTGCTATTGTACATGTCATTGGTGCTGGAAGAGTTCACTTATATTTTGTGCCCCTAAAAATTTGCACATTTATGAATATGATTATCAAAACCTGTTTAAAAAACCTTCATGACTACAGTTGATGAGAGTTTTGTTGCATTTGCAACCTTAGAATTTGAAGTTATTTTTGCATGGATACACTCCCAAGTTAGGGATAAGCGGTAATGAAAATGGCGAGAAACTTGGGGGAAAAAAAGGCTTCTGATTACCCAGTATCTCAATCTGTAATCACTTCGTCTAATTTGGAAGCAATAGTTAAAAACGAAACTCAAGAATAACTGGAACTGCTAATTAATGCACGAAGCTACAACAGTTGTTCGCTTCAAGAGATATTAAAAAAGAAAATTATTCAGTGCAACACAAAGTTATGAAATGGAAAAATGCTAACAGGTGATTGCTAGTCTCGCTGCTCTCAAAATACTTCGTGACAGAAAATTATGGGAGGTTAGTAATAAAAAAAAAAGTGCACTTAAAATACCCCAAATCTGTCTAACATATTGGTGCATCATTAGGTTAAGGTCAGGCTACTGTTTTGTTTTATCACAAGATAAGTATGAGATTGCTATATTGGAGCTTTTGTTAACTATTGCCGTCATACTTTAAATTATGTGAAATGTATATTAAACTGCCTGCCAAGGAGCTCTTGCTCAACAGGCTAGTGCCTCTGAATATAAAGTACATATTTATTCCTGTATATATACTGAATATTTGGCAATAAAATCTATGACTATGGCAATGATTATGAGAAGAGAATAATACTTAATGCACTACATTACAGAATGCACTAATTTGCAGGACTTCAGACCCTCTGGTTTATGTAAATTTGACCTTTGCAAATATTTCTTTGATCTTGAAAGTCTGTATCCAAATTCAGATGTATTTCCAGCACTACATATGTAAACTACTTACAAAATATTGTTTTGCGACTGATATATATATATATATATATATATATATATATATATATATATATATATATATATATATATATATATATATATATATATATATATACATACATACATACATACATACATACATACATACATACATACATACATACATACATACATACATACATACATACATACATACATACATACATACATACATACATACATACATACATACATACATACATACATACATACATACATACATACATACATACATACATATATATATATATATATATATATATATATATATATATATATATATATATATATATATATATATATATATATATATATATATATAAATATATATATATATATATATATATATATATATATATATATATATATATATATATATATATATATATATATGCACACACACACATATATATATATATATATATATATATATATATATATATATATATATATATATATATATATATATATATATATATATATATATATATATATATATATATTTTTTTTTTTTTTTTTTTTTTTTTTTTTTATTAATTTTTTTTTTTTTACGCATATATGAGTTACCACATATTCTATAGGCATGATGATTGTGTTTTATCAGAGTATTCTTTATTCTACGAATAACGAATTATTACAGTGTTACTGTATATGTCATTCTTATGAGAGAGACTACATTAATGCACTTTCGTGCAAATATAGTAGTCCCTGCATTTTCATGTCCCTATTTATTTCCACAGATCCAACTTGTACAATACATACATCCCTTGTAGCTCACTGACTTAAAGAAATAGCCACTTATAACCTTTGAGTAATGCTACCCTGGAAGAGCAAACCACCTCAAATGGGTGCCAGTCCAAACCCTAGATGAATGGGGAAGGGAACGTATCAGGAAAGACATGTGAACGTAAAACTATGAGCAACACCAATTATTTGCTGACAAAATGCTAATAGGAAACAGCTAATCAATATGAATATGGGAAGGAATGCTGATAAATAATAATAATAATAATAATAATAATAATAATAATAATAATAATAATAATAATAATAATAATAATAATAATAATAATAATAATAATAATTTAAGAAGAAGAAGAAGAAGAAGAAGAAGAAGAAGAAGAAGAAGAAGAAGAAGAAGAAGATAACAATACTATTACCAGCCATACGTAGTGATTACAAAGAAAAGTCAAGTATAAAATGTTACAAATAAGGGGAACCATTCACACAGTTGAAGAAGAAGATAACTACAAATTATAACCAGGGAGTACAATTGCATTCACTTCCGTTGGAATAAATTTCCTAGTTGTATACTTACCTAAGTGAAATTGGACTTATTATCATATTCTGTAAAAATAAAAAAAAATCATCCTGCTCCAATTTATGATATTTACTGTAATTTAAATCGATTTAAATAAGGTGATTTAATATAATTTTATTTAAATCATATCAACCCTGGCCAAACCAAAGAGCAACCTCAGCCATCTATCCATGTCTACCTCATGGCATTTAAAAAGTAGTTACCTTACTTGATTCATTGTTAAGCGAACACTGCTAATAAGCATTAGTAAGATTGTAGTGGCATAGTGTATTTTCTTTCTTTATTTGGAGTGTTGTAATGGCATGATATATGTCTTATTTATTTATATATTAATTTATTTATTAATTGATATATATATATATTTTCACTTTATTTAATAATAATTTTTTTGTTGTTCTAAACTGATCCCTTAATTTTGCTTCTTTTTGTCATAACGAACTGTACGTTGTTTTGGTTTTCTGTTTTATGGCAACACTGACTCTGTATTTGCCGCCCTTTTCGTCTAGTGTGATATTTTTGGTCTATTCATTTTCGATACATAAAATTGCTTGAAAATTAATGACTTTGGCCTATTTTGTTACCTTAAATGATATTGTGGTAATCTTGATATCTTGTCAACATTGAACTATAAAGTGGTGACAACCGGAGTGATAAGATATAGGAGTGACAAGATATTTGTAATTGACAAGATAGGCCTAAGTGACAAAATTTCTTCAGCATCATACCGGTAGGCAAGGCCTAGGTTTCTTTCAGTATTTGTACTCCAAGATAAGCTGTCATAAACAATGCTCGATTCTGATGATGATAAGTCTAGTGCTGTCAGGCACATATCAGTGAAAGCCCCTGCATTCATGGACACCTGCGTTTCAGGGTGGTTTTCTATTCTTGAAGCTCAATTTGGCTTAGCTAATGTGAAATCCAGTGAAACAAAATTTTTCCATGTGTTATCTGCCTTGCCCCCTACTGTTGTAGAACGTGTTCCCCAAGACACTTTAAATAGGAGAGACTATGATATAATTAAAGCATACCTCACAAATCTTTTTGAACAGACCAAACCTGAACTTTTCAATGATTTGATAAGTAATACAGTAATGCATGGCAAGCCTTCAGTTTATTTAGAAGAAATTCGCAGAACTGCTTCTAAATTAGGAGTAACAGATGACCTAGTGAAACATAAATTCTTGCAAGCAGTTCCCAGTAGTATTTCGGCAGTTTTAGCCTCTCAGCAAAATATGGATTTACCAGCTTTAGGCAAGCTTGCAGATGAACTAGATGTATTTTCTCAAAATAATAATAGGGCTAAGCCCATCAAAGTTGTTGATCAGTCGTCAGTTTCTCGTCAAGCTAGTACATCCCAGTATATATCAATTTCCAAGAATCCACCTGTAGGCCTAGGAGTGCTACCGTTCCATCAAAATCAACGTCCAAAAGTTTGTCGTGCCCATTTATATTATGGAACTCGGGCTAAATGGTGCAAGCCGTGGTGCCAATGGCCGAATAAATCTCAAAATATCCAGATGAAGGATTCTTCTAGAGCGCCGTCCCCAGCATCAACGTCTAGGTCCTCGTCGCCCACACGGAATTTTCCTAGTTCGGAAAACTAATAAAGCAGACAGAAGAGAAAATTGTAGCTACGGCCACTTCTGTTCTGCCACTTATAGTTCAATGTTGACAAGATATCAAGATTACCACAATATCATTTAAGGTAACAAAATAGGCCAAAGTCATTAATTTTCAAGCAATTTTATGTATCGAAAATGAATAGCCCAAAAATATCACACTAGACGAAAAAGGCGGCAAATACAGAGTCAGTGTTGCCATAAAACAGAAAACCAAAACAACGTACAGTTCGTTATGACAAAAAGAAGCAAAATTAAGGGATCAGTTTAGAACAACAACAAAATTATTAATAAATAAAGTGAAAATATATATATCAATTAAATAAATTAATATATAAATAAAGAAGACATATATCATGCCATTACAACACTCCAAATAAAGAAAGAAAATACACTATGCCACTACAAGATTAAGGCTAGAAAAACCTTTGGCATTTGATAGTTCAGTTAATACATTATCTAAAATAAGATGGAACTCTTGCTATATAGCTTTATTCAACATTTGAGGATCTATGCACACTATTATATCCCCATTACTTCATTATAGACTGTAAAAATCACATTGTAACACTCTGCTCCTCTGTATCCTGGAATGTGAAGCTTTCACAGAAGTCAGATGGAAGGTTGGAGCCCCAACAACTTCCACCATTACCCACATGCTCAGCCAGCACCCACCACCAAGACACAAAATCAAGAGCAGAAAATCTAACCTTATCTTAGCGTGAGCCCAACAGCAAGCTGGTATGGCCATAAAAAGCTCGACCAAGCGTCAAACAGACTTAAAGTTGGCCTTGTAATAAAGTTTTATTCAGCACTTTCTAAATATATGCCCTTATTTTAAGTTTCTTATATTATTTTAATTATTACTTTATCAATTTATATATATATATATATAATATATATATATATATATATATATATATATATATATAATATATATATATATATATATATATATATATATATATATATATATATATATATATATATATATATATATATATATATATAGATATTAGCCACCCTGTTCTATCACCCAATTACCCTTCCTTCCTGGTGGTTCCCTGTGGGTTTAAAGTGTGCATGCTGCACCATCAACTCTCTATCATTCATAACTGTCCTATCTAATTTTTCCTCTTTCCTAACCTTTTTTTTCTTCTTTTTTTTCAGCATCTCTAGAAATGAGAAAATTAACTCGGTAAAGAATGTTTTGAAGGTTTTTTCTGCTTCACAGAAACTATTTGACCACCCTTGAAACTTTTGACCTCCAAGGTATAAAACAACGCTTACAGGCTCTTCCTGCCTGAGAAGATTATCTCGGACCACTTTTACAAGTGACGAAATACTCATACCACTTGCAACTTTCCTTGGAAATTTGGCGACCTATCTATTTGGTGTTAGTCTTCCTCAACACTGGTTGACCCCCAACGGCCTGAGTTTTATCAGCGGTTAGGTTAGATTTTGAGTTTGGTATTTATCAAGCGACCAACTGAAGATCGCGGGATATTTTTTTATAATTGCGTCCGTCTCAATTTGGAGATGAAAACTATATTTTTCCTATGGTTTTTAGTGTTGTTTGAATGAATATGAACTTGAAAACAGTCGGAAATTATATGCTAACCTAACCAAAAATAGTTATTTAAGACAGTTTTCAAGGTTATACTCATTCTAAGTCATCAAAACCATAGTAAAAATATCGTAATAGACTATCTTTTTGGGTTAGGTTAGGTTAACATATAGTTTGCAACAGCATTCAAAGTCATATTATTCAAAACAGCAAAAACCATAGGAAAAATATAATTTCCACCTTCAAATTGAGATGGATGCAGTTGTAAAAAAAAAAGTTGTTTGTTAGACGTCGTAAGAGGTGGGTGTGTCGGACGGTTGGAGCAATTTTGATCGTCTTGTGAGGTTGTACAATACTCTGTTAAAGCAAGTTTACTAGCGAAATTTATGAAATAAAAATTGTTTAAGTGGCATTTATAAATAAACTATTAATGATACAAGAACAGCAGTGATAGCTTAGTTTGTGTATATGATAAAAGATCAGTGTATTAAAAACATTGTGTCATGAGGTTATTAATGAATTTATGCTATGTAGTAGGCTACTAACTTGTTGAAATGTTTAGCGAAAGGCCTATTTCTCAGTAATTGTTTTGCTCGGCCAATCCGACATTGTTGGAATGTTAGCATAGGTGCCTCAATGTGGGATTCTGCCTCACACCTATCTCATGGCTGACGGAGAATTCATTGGAAGCATTGCTGGACTGGAGGGTGAGCTAATGCTGTCTAGTGACTCTGAGGGCGAGGAACAGCAACCTGACCAGGTGGAAGGATTTGTTGAGGTGACAAGTAAGGCAGAGGAGAAGAGGCAGGATGCAACATGACTGGGGGAAGACAGCGACAACGTCGAGGTGAATACTCCCAAGAAGAAAACTTGTGCTGTTCAAGAAGAGGGAAGTAATGGTATGCGGGACCAGCAGCAAGGCAAACAACGGAGGAACCAGCAGGAGGGTCACCATAGCTATGCCGCTGCTATGAGGTATGACGACTCATGCAGAAGTAAGAGGAAGAGTGGTGCTGGTAGTGTGCCTGGAGGTGCAGTCATCAGTAGCCTGAGTGACAATGATACCGAGGATGAGGATGACGCCCAAGCAGCAGGTAACTCTAGGGGTGCAGTGGCAGGATCACAGCGTGCTGGACGGCAGGCACTTTACTTTCCTGCCACAACCAGCATGGACTTCCACCAGAAACTCATGTGGGCTGTGAAACTTTGTAAGTCTCACAAGGACTTTGAAATTTTGTTTAAGGAGGGCAGGTACAGACCTTACATAACTGATTAAGATCGACATGCTGTGGACTTCCTAACAGCTAAAGGTGTTGAAGGTACTGCTTTGGAGATGCTAGATAGGAGAGAAAAATATACCAAAGTAACAATATTTGATGTTCCCACATATTTAAGTCCTGAGAACCTTGCTTTTGATGACAGGTTTATGTGTATCAAGAGGCGTGAAGTGAAGATTAAGGATAATGTTGAACATAAACCACAGTTGCTTGCTTTGATGAAAGGGTTAGTACCTGAAAATGTGTTTATTCCTTGTTTAGATCATAAATATGTATCTGTGTACAATGAACCTCCTGTGTTGTGTTGCAAGCGTAGCACAACCAAACGTGTGGCAACAGAGGCTAGGGCAACGGCTGACAGATCAAGCGTCTCTGTCACAAGAAAACATAATAGAGGTGCAAGGTAATGTTCCCGCTAGACAGCAGGAAATTCAAGTTAATGCTGATGCTGCTTGGAGGAGAGAAATTAATGACTTAAAGAAATTTATAGTAGATATGCAGAAACAAATGGCAAACCTACATTCATTAATTGCAACACCTAGTGCTTCCGTGGGTGCTAGTGTGGGTGCTGCTGCTGTGGACTCTACTGTGGAAGCTACTGCTGGAGGTTCCACTGAGAGTCCTGCAGTGAGTACTGTGGTGGATGTTGCTGTGGGTACTGATGCAGCAAATGTCATGGGTAACAGTATGGCTTCAAAGGAGGTGAACGAGCTCATGAACGTTGTGACTGAAGTACGGCCATTGCTAAAGTTAGTGAGGACATATGTGGATAACCCCAAGGGCAAACTTAAGTCTAAAATGCTACAGTGTCTCTCATCCATGGAAAATAAGATTCATCACAATGGAGGGTAGAAATTTTGTCATACTATCCTGGATTGTTAACTGTTTACAAAAAAGGTTCACTGAAGTGCATGTTTATGTTTTAGAAAATAAAGTGGATGTATCAGCTCTACAGGAAGTTGGCTTTGACACTACGAGGTTACCAGCTATTTGAACTCCCTGCTTACCTGCATACAAATACACGAGGTCTTATCTCATATGTATAAAACAGCATCCCTGCCAATTTAGCTGCAGCTTATAAAATTAATGGTATGGAAATACTGTATGTAAATGTTTATGTTAAAAACTGTGTGATATCTGTAGTTAATATATATATCCATGCAAATATGCTAAGGTTTGATGATCTCCCTGATTGTTCATTTAGTGCCAAAAGTGTATTAGTTGGAGATTTAATTGCTAAGCATAGAAGTTTTGTTAGTCCTCTTGGGAGCCAGAACTCTAATGGTTTTGCATTGTATGATATCATTGATGCCTATAAGAATGTAGAAATGTTAGGAAATGGTCAGCCTACTCATGTCAGAGGGGGAAGACTAGATTATGCTATTTTTTTCAATATTAATGAAATTGAAGCATCTGCAGACATACTGTATGAGTTGCTGAGTGATCATTTTGCCTTAAAAGTTAAATTAGAATTGGATAAGGTATGTATTCCTTCTGCCTGGTCAAGGTACAAGTTAAAGTATGATCAATATAGAGAATTGATAAGCAAAGTGAGTGAATGGTGCAAAGATTATAAACACACTGTTCTTGATGAGAGTCAGTTTTATGAGGATTTGTTGAAAATAACTGATTGCATTCTAAGTACGACTAATGATCAGCAAACTCATCCAGGCAGGAGGTGTAAATCAACTTATTTTGCTGATAAGCAAGTCAAAGGTTGGAATACCTTATTAAGAAAAGCTCAAAGTCGGTGGAGTAAAGATCCCACTGATAACCGTAGCCGGTCAGCCATGCTTCAAATTGCTTAATGTACAACTTAGGTGAGGAGACAGGCACGGACTAAGTATTGGAATATGTTTTTGGAAAGTGTTTCTAAGACAAGAAATTTGACGTGTGTATGGAAAGAAGTGAACAAATGTAGTCACCGTGGCTCAAGCGGTAGCGTCTGCGACTCTGAGGCGTCTTTTTTACAGAAAAATCTACCTTTCTTTGAAGTACTTGTAGTGCAAAATGAAGCGATGAGAATAATATTAGGATGTCCTAGAACTACTCGAATAGAAATTATGAGAATGGAACTGAATCTTCCATGTATTTATTGTTGAATTAAAGAGTTGATTATAGCTACTTTTATCAAAATGATGAGAGAGGTGATGATTATTCCAGTTCCTTGTTAAACATTTGTTAAACTGCTCACAACTCTGCTAAAGTGAACAGATATGGAAAGACTGTATAAAACCTGACTTGATTATGATGCAGGCCAGTATTGTACACCTTTGGTAAAGAATGATAGTGTTCCACCTTGGTTGCAGAACAGAGTCAATGTGAATATTCTGCACTTGAGTGCTAGGAAACATGAACTCTCTCCATTAGAGCTGAATCAATTTTGGTGTTGTCTGAAATCAATACTTTACCCAGATGTAATGTAATTCATATGTATTGTGATGGGTCAGTAAGTGGTATTAAGGCTGGGTGTGGTGCTGTAATTAGGGAATACTTTGAAGAGGGTGTAAGTATTGATGAACACATATCTAAGAAAGTGAGTGATTATACAACTGCCACAAGTGCTGAGCTTCAAGTAATATATGAAGGTTTATGAATTTCATCCATTAAACATAAAGATATTTATGTATTTATTGATAGTCAGAGTGCAAGGCTTTCTTTAAACAGTCCTAATACAGTCAATAGTGAATTAGTGTCACACTGTAAAGACATAATACATCAACTCAAGGCTACTGATCACAGTGGGGAATATAAGTGGATACCATCCAAAATTGGCATATTACCTAATTGTGTGATAACCTAATTGTGTTTACGGGAAAGAGCCCAAAGCTCATATCTTCCCGTCTCCTGATCGGCTCCATTTTATACTCAGTGATACTTGTCATACCTGTCCTTAAAACTATGGATTGAGATAGCATTAACTACCTCCTCGCTTAGCCAATTCCAATTATCAACTACTCTTACACTGAAAAAGTATTTCCTTACATCCTGCAAAGAAGTTTTCTTACGAAGCTTCAAACTATGACCTCTAGTTCTAGAGCCAGCCATATCAAAATATCGATCCCTATCCACTCTATCATAACCATGAAGGAATTTAAAGACTGTCACCATATCCCCCCTCACTCTTCTAGCTTCGAGTGATGGTAAGTCTAATTCCCTCAGCCTCTCATCATAACCGAGATTGCGTATTTCTGGCACCAGTTTCGTGGCATGTCTTTGAACTTTTTCAAGCTTAGCTATGTGCGTTTTCAAGTGCGGATTCCAAAAGGGGGCTGCATATTCGAGTTTTGGCCTCACATAGGTTACATAAATATTTCTGAACATTTCCTTGTCCATGTGCCTGAAGGCTACCCTTACATTTGATAAGAATGCATATGTTGCCCTTACTATGCCATTTATATGTATTTCTGGAGACAAATCTGCCAGTATGTTTACTCCTAGATCTCTCTCATTTTCTCTCTCTTGAAGTTGTACTCCAGCCACCGAGTAGTCAAGCTTGGGCCTTCTTGCACTTGTACCCATTCTCATTACCTTACATTTTGAAGTATTGAATTTCATTAGCCACTTTTCTGACCATTTGTGCAGATTATTTAGATCCTCCTGAAGTTCTCTGCCATTGTTCTCGTTTTTTACTTTCTTCACAATCTTTGCATCATCTGCAAACATATTCATGAATGAATTTACAGACTCTGGTAGGTCATTTACATATACAAGGAACAAAAGTGGCCCTAAAACTGAACCCTGTGGAACTCCACTACTAACTCTTCTCCATTCAGACACTGAGTGTCTTACTCTAACCCTCTGTTCCCTTCCTTCTAAGTAAGTTTTTATCCATTCTAAAACATTTCCACCTATTCTAGCCATTGATTGCAGCTTCCTAATAAGTCTTCCATGTGGAACAGTGTCAAATGCTTTCTGGAAGTCTAGGAATATGCAATCTGCCCAGCCCTCTCTTTCCTGTAAGATTCGGCTTACCTCATCATAAAATTCTAATAAGTTTGTTACTGTTGATCTACCTTCTCTGAAGCCATGTTGCCTCACTGACAAAAAGTTGAAGGATTCCAAGTGAAGAGAGATATGTTTCCTTAGTAGTTTCTCCATAACTTTGCAAGCTATGCAGGTCAAGGAAACTGGTCTATAGTTCAGAGCTGTATCCCTCCTTCCCTTTTTGAAGATAGGTATCACATTTGCTTGTTTCCAGCATCTTGGAATCTCCCCTGACTCCAGTGACTTTTTAAATATGATACTTAGTGCCACTGATATTGAGTTTGTGCATTTTTTAAGCACATGAGGGGATATGTCATCAGGAGCTGTAGCTTTGTGAACATCTAAATCCATCAGCGCTTTGCATACCTCTGTGGCTGTAAGGTTGATGTTCTCTAATACTGGCCCTTGAGCTTCTATCACTGCAATCTGAGGGGGTGGGGTATTTTCTACTGTAAATACTGACTGAAACTACTTGTTCAATTCTTTGCAGATCTCTTCATCCGTCTCAGTGATGCTTCCATCCGCTCTCTTTAGCCTTAAAACCTGTTCTTTTACCTTCAGTTTTCCTCTGATAAAGCTGTGGAAAAGCTTGGGATTTTCTTTAGCCTTCCTGGTGATGTCCCTCTCATAGTCTCTCTCTGCCTCTCTCCTTTTACTTAGGTAGTCATTTCTTGCTCTTTTGTAGGTTTGCCAGGCATTTATGTTTTTTCTCCTCCTATACCTTTTCCAGCATTTGTCTCTCCACTCCTTAGCTCTTTTACACCCATTATCGAACCATTTCTCTCTGGCATGAATTACACCTACTTTGGTGACAGGTATGCAGCAATCTACTATCTTCCCATATTTCTCACAAAAGATGTCATACATTTCTTGTACAGATTTGTTGTAAAATAAGGTTCTCCAGTCAATAACTGCAAAAAGCTCATTCATTTTGATGTAATCTCCTTTCGGAGATGTCTCAATGAAAGTGCTGATAAGCTTGTCATGGATGCATTAAACAAGGACATGATTGATTCTGAGGCTGCTATGAGTTTAAGAAGAATTAAGGGTGTACTGACAAGTAAAAGGATACAGTGGGACCTTGAAAGCTTTCAGAAAATCATAGAAAATGGAAGTGAAACCATTCAACACTATGATACAGTTTAGGTAAACACTAATGCATCTTATGGTAGAGCATCCACCAGAGTGGACACCTTTGTTATGAGGTTAAGATTTGGTTTTAAGTATTACTGGCAGTTTGTAAATGGTGGGGATGTAATACCTTGTAAATTTTGTAATGCAGAAAATTCCCATTCATTGCAACATTATTTATGATCTTGCCCAAAAATTGAGGAGTTTAGGAATCCTAATAATGTAGATTCTACTATGCAAGCTTGCCATATGATTAATGCAAAAGTCATACCTGCCATCCTGAGGAAGTACAAGCTGTTCACACTTAAATCGTAGTTTTTGGAGACCTTGTAGGTCAGTTGGGTGGGAGTAACAGCATGCTGTCCGCTCCCTTTGATGTATATTTATATCAATAAACCATGTGAATTGTAAAAAAAAAAAATACCGATTATAGACCTCAGTTTTACCCCAAATGAAGAAGTAGGACTCATCATAATTTCAGGTCCCAATTCTTTATAAGCTCTCTATAGTTTAAACAAATCTACCGGCGAAGAAAAAAGGAGGTAATTGGCAAATTCATCTTAGAAACTTATGGTACACAGTGCTCTTGAATTATTCAAAACAGTGTTATTTGACCACTTTCAATATATCACCTTCATGTTTATTATATTCTTATAGCCAGGCCAACATTAATATTTATTGTTTTATACGTCTACTAGCGGAACATGCCCATGAATATATTTAAAGGCATTAAAATCAAACTTGCATCACAGCCTCAATGAAAAAAATAGACGGACTATAATACTAACCAATCAAAATGAATAGAGATTTCATACTGAGTTGCTATTGGTTGTGAGGACTGTGACGTTGCGTCTGTGCTCATTCCCGTAAGAGTGCTTGAAGACGTGAGGTTCGCGAAGGTGCTGAGAAATACTGTGTTACGTTGGTCGTCTCTCTCTGCATTAAAAGGCTTTATTTCTTTATAGAAGAATATAAATAGCGTGTTTGGCCATGTTGGACTTCTACAAGAATCTTTCAGGTAAGTATTCCTAATGCCAATGGATGGGACATTCTTAGATAAAGGAATACAGTCCTTCCTTCGTAAGTATTTCTCTCTTAAAGCATAAACGAATTGGAACTCGTACGCAGTTGGTATTCGATTAATGATTTTAAGACAAAATGCATTTGATTCTTATTTTGAATGGAGAATATATTAATTTATAAAGGTGTTTTGGTAATTTAGGAAGTTTTACACGAGAATTATACTGCCTAACCTTAGATCCAATCATGCAAATAATGAAAATATATAAAAATTTCGGAAGAAAGTATTACAGAATAAGTTGCTAATTGGAATCACTGCTGTCATCCCCCAAAGTTACAAAATTATGTACTGTAATGTCAGGATAGGGGGAAGGGCTTCATTAATATCTCAGTGAAATCCAGTTTTGTGTTAAATGGTGGATATTTGATATGTTTTATGGAACTTGTAAAGAGGGATAACACAAAGGTGCTAGAGTTATTCACAACAGGGCAAATCACCTAACCCAGCCCAACTCAACCTAACAGTTTATGGGGGTAATTTAGCTTTTCATGAGGTTTAGGGAGCCAATCGTCTTTACCTACAATATCCTCATTTTGCTTTAGAAATTTTGGCATTATTCATCAGAACTGCTATTGTTGCAGTTGTTAATGAGGTGGATTATGCACTGGTAGTCTTTATGGTTCAGTTTGGCTTGCTGTTCGTAAAGCATGTAATACATGTGAAGAATTGCCCACGTTTAGTGAGTTTAGCTAGAAAATCCCTATCTTAATAACTGGATTTTTTCTAGCTATTGGAATGTTTAGACAGAACCCAGTTTAAGTGTGTATGCAAGAGTATCCTAATGTTAACTCTAGAAAAAACAAAAGCTCTTGGCTAATATTTTCTTGTTTAGGGGTATGCAGACACTCCCCAACTTACAAATGATTTAGGTTCCAGAAGTCTGTTCCTATGTAGAATTGTTTGTAAGTGTTTTTGGTAAAGTGTACTCTACAGTACATACATATGCAGTTCTGTACAGTACTTAGGATAAAGACTCTTAACTACTGCATAAAACAAAGTATACAGTATTAATGAATTTTAATACAGTAATATTAATAATGTAATGATACAGTAGAGTAATACATACATTAACACATTGGTAGAAAATGCGTAGGTTTTTGTTCGTTTCTGTGAATGTTCGTAAGTAGGGGAGCTTCTGTGTATTGTTCCCTAGTTACAGCAGAGTGCCAATGGGAGGCCTTAAGTTTTGTTACTGGTTTCAAAACAAGCAAAGGGGAAAATATATGATAATTTTGCACTCCTTAAGAGAGAAATACCATGAAATTTATTATAATATTAGGTTAATTCACGCCAGTTATGAAACTTGGTAAGAATTTTAAATTATTAGTTCTAGTTGCTTAAGTCATTTTTTCTTTATATATTTCATTTCACTACTAGGGGGTGTGCAAATGAACATTTACCCAGAGGGGATCTAGATGGGAATCTGGAATGTCAAGCAGTCCACTAATTGAATTCCAGTGTATAAGCACTATTCTAGTGGGCATTGTTGGTATTAAGGAGTATTCTTTTCAAGTTTTACTTTTTATGAACTATGTGAATTACTATAAATTGCTCTCTAAATGAGATTTTGATCGTTAGGTTTTGTTGATGGTGATTATTGCTAGGCTGTATTGTGCATTGCCTGAGTGGAAGTTATCTTGCCTCATATTGCTTGAAAATTATCTTGGACCTCAAGGACTTATTACTATAAACTCAAGTAAGATTTGGTTAGATAGAGGTAGCAACTTGGCTGGTATATTAATTTTCCTAAGACTGGAGCCTTCGACCGTGAGACAACTGGACAGGCCTGCAACTGCAGGGCTCAAGGCTAAGCTGACTCTTTGCTCTTTTGCCTGGGATTTTGGAATTTGGCTGGCCTCAGACTTCTTGATGGTTATAGGCCACTGACCACCTAGTTGCCCCTGTATGGCCAACCCACATATGACCTCAGCCAAGAGACAGATCAAGATTATATTCTAAGGATATGCATATTACAGACGCTCCCCTACTTTCAAACAACCGAGTTACGAACAGTAGATAGGAACTAATACCTCATTATCTACCCATGTAGTAATGTATGTATCACTGTACTGTACTGTACTATTACATTATTATTACTAAATTAAAATTAAGTAATACTGTATACTTTGTTTTATGTCGTGTTAGTGTCTTTAGCCTAAGTACTGTATACATGTAGTACTGCATATGCATGTACTTTATAGTTTTTATTGTACCAAAGATGAACTAACGAACAATTCTACTCACAAACGGATTTCTGGAACCTAATTCGTTTGTAAATAGGGGTTTACCTGTATTACATGTTTTTCTCCCACTACCTCAAAGTACCATTGCAAATTGATCCATGATCCAGCATTTTTATGCTTAAACTCTTTACTTAATGTACAGTATTGTGTAATATACTGCATAACACTTCTCAGGTAACCAATACACCTCAGAACTTGGCAGTAACTTTTCTTGAGTGGAGGAGGATATTGAAATATTTATTGAAGCATTTCTCATATACATTTTCTTTTGAAATTTTCTAATAAATTTGAGTTATTGTGATTCTTTATATCATTTATTCATTTAGTATTTTCTGCTCATTAGTAAATATGATGCTGTTAGTATGCAAGTAAAGTATGCTTATTGCGGTAACACCTTAATTTCATTATCATTAATTGTAGTAAAAGGTGTTCATTAAACATAAACAACTTGGAGGATTTTTCATTAGTAACATGTACATTTCTGCTTATTATGTCATTTTAACTGCTTTATCTCTGAATTCAGATGAAGACTTTTCAAGTATTCAGGCAGCAGATACTCTTCACTTTAAAAAGAAAATCACATATTTGTACTAAGTTCTGGCTAAGCAGTAAATTACAATAAGTGCTTGATGAGTAGTGGTAATAACCAGCCCTAATTTTAATTGATAGCTACAATTTGATTCCTTGCTTTCCATAATGGAAGTTTTATAAAAATTAGTTGCTGGAAACCTACACGTGCATATATCCAAGGTGTGAGAAAGGGACCATCCTAATTGGTTTAGAACTTTAGAGTCAGTGTTAGAGCTCCGATTTCAGAAATAGAATATGTGATTGATGACATATTTGGTATTACTTTGAGAATATGCATAAATTTTTCCTTTCACAACACCATTTGGCTGAACTGATTCGGCTTCTCCTTTTTTTTACACTGGCATAGGGTTAATTCACGTATAACTTGGAAGGTATAAATAAATAAGTAACTTCGTTTTGTGTGTCACAATTACTTCCCATTATGGGGGTGGACACAGGGAGAACGTGGCTGGGGAATTTAGACTGGATGCCCGACCTATTGCCCCATAGTGGGCTTGAACATGAGTCTGTTGACTCCTAAGTCGAGTATTTTCATCTCAGGTATGAATTGTTTAATGTGGTAATTAATAATTAATCCTTACTGTGCATCATAACACAGTTTTGGATACATAAATGACTTTTAGTATTACTAATCTTTATCAATGTTTAACAGGCAGCTAAATATATTTAATAAAATACTCTCCGTAAATTCATAAAAAAATTAACATTGTACACTTAGATATGCTTGCAGTGAGATGTCCATACATATGCCTCTCAATTTGCTCACATGTATATCAGTTTTGCACTGAGCATACACTTAATTGTTAGTATATCTCTAGCATATTAAATTCCCTTTGAATGTTTGCTTTGTAATTTGCAGGTTCTGATTGGGCATCTCTGATTCCATTTGGAGTTGCTTGTGCTGCTATTGGATTTGGAACCAAGTTGATATTAGATAACAATGTAAGTAATAATATTTGTTTTTCTTATGAGTGTGACGCCGGGACAGGCAAGAATTCTGCCCTCATCAATAATGGCCGGGGCACAAAGAAAACTTTAAGACAAAGGAAAAGAAAAAGGTTATGGACAAGGCAGCGATGAGGTAATGATACACAGTGGAAAAGGACAGACTGAAAGAATAGTCAAAGTACTGAGGACCTAGAGATATGGCAGGATTAGGCCCTGAGATGATGATAGATCCGCTTTTTGAAGGAAGATAGGTTATAAGAATTAGGAAAGACAGAAGGAGGAAGAGAGTTCCAGAATCTGGAGGTAGATGGGATGAAGCAGTCACTGTACTGACCAATCCACAAGCTACAAATCTCCACACAGTATCAGCGAGACAAGCCCGCTTGGCGAGTGTTACGCGGCCTCGGCTGTGGGGGAGGGATGCAGCTCGCCAACTCATCAGAGCAGCGATGGAAGTAGTAGCGATAGAAAAGAGAAAGGGTTGATACCTTACGGTAAAGAGATAGAGAATCCAGATTAGAAGTAAGAGAAGGATCATTAATGAGTCTGACTGCCTTAGAGTCAACCCTATCAAGGAGATAAGTATAAGAAACAGCACCCCAGATGTGCGAGCAGACTTCTAAACAGGGACAAATAAGACCTTTATAGATTTTAAGTAACTGTAAAGAGTTGAAAAGTAATGACAAAGCTGAACAGACCCCCCAGTTTTTTGGACATATTTAGAAATTTGGATTATGTGATTCCTCTAAGACAAGTTAGAGGCTATATGGATTCCTATGGCAAGATATGCAATAATTGAATTAGCATTGCATAACATGCTGCACTGCAATTACCATGGTAATAAGTAGTCAGTCCTCATATTCACATATTTTTTACTGATTCGCTTGTTCATGCAAAATACAAAGGAACCCCCTTTTTATTTATCGACACCTGTCAGCTATTTGCAACCTTACAGAGGTGGCAGTTTCAGAAATACTTAAAATTCATAATTATCAGGATGGGGTTTACCAAGGTGACACATCCTCCATGTTCTTGCAGATCTTGTTGCTGTTCCGTAAGTTGCCTGGCTGAACATCCCAAACCCCTAAGGGAGGCCACAACCAATTGCTGGCTTTCCCACAGAGCTTTCAGGGAGTGTATGTTGTCTGATGACATATTTGGTTGTACTGTGAAGTCTTCCATAATGTGTTTGAATGTAGGGTGTAGGGAGCATTGTGATCTGGTCCAAGTGTTTGTGTATCATTTCATGTTACCAAGTGTTATACGGGTAATATGGATCCTTTTTCTGCATGGGTCCCAGAAAACTGAATCTTTGGTGTGTTGGCTTGAAGTGGTGGGTGTAGAGCATAGTGTAGATACATGTTTGTAGTTGAGTCCTGGAATGTTCTCTTTGTCACCAATTAAAAGGAGTGTTTGAGAATTGATTGCCAGAGAAGCATTTCACATTGTAGAAGAGCTGTTATTATGTTTGTTATGTTGAAAGGTGAGATAATTGCCAGGGTGACCAAAGCCTCTCCCAGGGTCTTATACCCCATGAGGGGCAGGGGTTGCTTGTGGCCATTTGGCTTCCATTGGTGCACCGATTCTGAGTACTGTATCCTGCTCTTCTGCCTTGACACTGCAGTTATGCTACTTACGGTTACATTGTCATTAATAATGGCATCCTAGCATTGTACAAATTGTAGTACAGAAGATAATACCTCAAGTAAATATGTACCCTGTTATAATAATTTCTTTTAATATTGAAATTTAATCATTATTATCTTGAGTAGAAATTTCCATTTATGTACTGCAACCTTATTGTGTTGTGTAAAACTGTGGTAGAAATATTAATACTGTACTTGAACGCATCAAGATTTTAAAATATTTTTTTGTACAACACCATATGCAATGTGTACGTAAAGTATGGTGTTCACGTGACTGCCCAGGTCAATTGATAATACTCACGTGTTGATTTGTCAGATCAAGGGTTGTACGACAGCCATGGTCTGAGATTAGAAAGGGAATTCACTCAAGGTAGCAGTTGCACTTGCCAAAACCAAAGTCCTTTGCAAGAAGACACCATCCTGATCCTTTATGGAAAAGGGAGTCCATGTCGTAAAACCAATCACATCACATAGTCCGTTGCCCAGAATTTGTCCGTTACAAAGCAGTAATGAACCATTGTGCTTGCATTGATAAGCTTATAATAAAAAGCAGCTGTTCTTGTAATATAGTAGTGCAATACTTTAGTAGTAACCATAAATATTCTTTCATGTAATCTGAAGTTGCTTGAGATTTAGCACTATTTACTTAGATTTGAATTTTGTTCTATAGGTAGCAAATACCTCTAGTGATAAAAAAAAGAAAAAAACTAGATCTCTTAGACTTATATCTGTAAAAAATAATTATTTTTCAAATATATCCTGAAAGTCACTGTGTATGTAGGTTGTCCTTAAAATTTTGTTAAATATCACAATATAGACAGCCTGCATTAATATAGAAAAAAAAATTATAATCCAAATTATTGTTTTGGAATAACGTCATATCCTTGGAGCAATATTGACAAACCATTGACCTATATTTTTCATATACTGTATTTAGTTTCCAATCTATGTAGAACTTCTGCTTCCTGGGAAACTACTGTTCTTTTATAATTTATGAAGTCTGGGATGTTGGACTGTAGTGTGTAGAAAGGAACTCCATACACTGATCTATAATAGAAAAAATGAAGCAGTATTTCAATGTCAAAGAAGGTAATTAGCAGGAGAGAGATAAAGAAATTGGTGATACCCTCTCATGTTATTTTCACTTTTTACTCCCATCTTCACTTTGCTCTACAGTAAGGCAGAATTGGTAGATTCTCAATTTCAAAACAAGTATGTCTGCATGAAAAAAAAGGAACTATTCTGTGTTACTATTATTTAATTTTTTTTTTTAATCCCATAGTTACACTGGAACATAAGAAATTGGTTTAAAGACCTAGTTCTTGGCCATTTCAGTTTCCCTCATTAAGTGTAGAAATATTGATACTGCAAGTAAAAGACTCAATTCAGTGGTATGTGCGTTAGAAAGTTAAGGAAACAATTATTACAGAAGAAACATGATACTACTTGTTTTTGTGTCTATGTTAATTTTTATTTTACACCATCTAATCCATAAAAATGTACTCATATAGGATGGTGTTCAATTTGGGTGGAAGTACGGTGTCTTTCTTTTTTCATGTAAGACAGTTACACGTAAGCTTTAATATTATTTTATTTAAACGTTTTCTCAGCACCATATCTGAAACCACAACAGAGTATCATTTCAGAGGTAAAATTGTGCAATATTTATTCCTGTAATGGAAGACATACTAAATTAGATTTACTTTGACGTTTGAATTGTCTAATAGAACTGATCTACTAAATAAAAAGTAATTTTAGATTATATTACCAGTATTTTTACTCATCAGGAATGCATAAATTCTCAAGTTACACCCAAGTGTAAGGTTAAGCTCTTTAATATCATATTGTCTGTTTAGGCTTTGAGAGCAGTTGGTTGTATATCGATTGTGGCCATATCATTAGATATAGCCCCATTCCTAGTGCTGCGCATTCTTGGTTTATGATTATTTGGGGCATTTCCTTTAGAGGGTAGTTTTAGCTGCTTTAAAATTAGATTAACCATTTAATTAAGAGCTAAGGTGAATATAATTAATATATTGATTTATATGTATTTTTTTTTTTATTTCAGCTTGAGTTTCTTAAGGGCAAGCCCTCTAAAGTCAATTTATCTGTCAAGAAAACCGAGGGAAAGGTAGTAGACACCGTTGATATGGAGGATATTGGTAAGCAAGCCGTCTTTTGCCGCTGCTGGAGAAGCAAAAAGGTATGTTGAAGGATTGATTTTTATTTATTTATTTATTTATTTTTTTTTTTGGGGGGGGGGGGGCAGATCTAGTGAAATTTTTTTTGCCAGTTTTGTAAATAGCATGCCTTGAAGGGATTGGCAACTATTGAACTAGCATATGCATCCTTATTCTTATACATAAGCTCCTAATGCAGTTGGTTAGACTAATCGCCTGCTGTATCCAAAGGTGTCCTCTTTATGCTTGCTGAACCAGTAGAAACAGGTATCTTCAAAAACTTAGTCATTAATAAGGTATGATAATTATAGTTACTTGAACACACTAGATGTTAAACAGGAGCGTTTATGAAATTGATTTAGAAATTATATAATGTCTTGGATCATTTGGTCAGTATATGACCATCTTTTCTTTTGCCTTCTTTAAGGCTTTAGTTGTTATAGGTTGTAAGATTACAAGATATTTTTAATTTACATTCATGAGAGTAGAGAGAGAAAATACCCCCCATTTTCCCAGTCAGTCGAAAGGGACAGAGGAGCGAAAGGTTGGCAGTTTCATGCACCCCTATTTATAATTACATTTCAAGCTCCGCAGTACATATGAAGGAAAGGGTGAGGTTGGACATGATAAGATGCATCACTGAGGCTCCCCAATTTTGTGTGGTTGTGGCTACCTTGCCGGCTTCAGTGGGATATGGTATCACGGCAGCAGTGTAATTATACAACTTAAAAAAAAATGATTTATTATGAGACTACCTTATGCTATTTCAATCCTTTTTAATAGATATTTTAGCTCAAACCTACTATTCCTAGAAGTTCTTATTCCTATAATTAAGAGATGCATTGTGGTTGTTTGCCGTTTTATGTGTCACTTTGTTCCCATTTGAGTAGGGGTGGACACAGGGTCTGAGGAATTAGGCTGGATACCCATTTTAACGCCATGCAGTGGATAATTAAATAAAATCTCGCATATAAACAACTACTTAACCCTATAAGAGTGACTCTTTTGAGATTATGAGGACATTGGATTCAATGCTGTTAAAGAGAATAAACAAATGAAATATAGATGCCCAGGATGTAAGAGTAGTATACAGAGAGAAAAATATTATTTCCCTGAATAACTAGTCCAATTTGTCGACTTATTAGATATACCGTATGTATATTGTGATAGTTCAGAGATTAGATTTGTTAATTACCTAAATATTTAAAAATAAGGATGGTTGGATAACACTTTTTTTCATTTATATTATATGGGGATGACTTTGCAGTGGACATAGTAAGAAACTGTATTTTGTTTGCATTACGACTAGTGCATGGTTATTTTTGGATTTAAAATTCTTTTCCAGTCAATATATAGAGTAGGAAGTAGGCTTTTTTTGTAATTGTGAAGAGTAACTGAGAAAGTATAAGAAACTAAAAAATGCTAGATTGTAGTAATCAATGTAAGGTTAAGAGGCGTCATTAGAAAATATTAAGTTAACAGGAAGTTATTGAAGGAATGGAAGATGGTGAGACATTTTTTACTTGACCGGGATTCAGAAAAATTGTAGTTAATAACTAATAATATATTATTTTTAATGTAGTTTTGGTAGGAATACTGAACAAGTCTCTATGTTTTTTCCTGATAAAGGCAAAATTGGAGGTTTCTGCAAAGTACCTTAGAAGTTGAAAATATATGAGAAATAGGAAGTGAGACTTATCACCAACTGCTCTTACCTTTAAAAATCCAAACTAGTAGTAGGGAAGTAAAGCTAGACACTTAAGATGGTTTGAACAGTGTCAGAGAACATGTGAAGTTAAGAGGCTAAAGTAAAAAGACAGCAGTGAATAATGCTTGTTTACCAGGAGAATCTGAAAGGAGAAAGGGATTTTCTCTTCCATTCTCAACACATTCTCTTTTCGTGCATGTTAAACAAAGTCCTTTTTTGAAGCACAGTAGTAAAGACCGAAGGAAAATTTTTTAACATTTCAGTGACACAGGTTATAATCAAAGAAGCAGTACCTGATAACACCCAGCACTTTATGGTGCTAAAGATATTGTGTTGAGGTATGAATGGATGCTGGAGGAATCCCAGGGAGGTGGACACATTGAAAATGGAAACAAAGAATAGTGAATTTAGGATGCTTAAGGGGGAAAAAATATATTTAGAGTGAATATGTGAAAGAGAGTGTAAATTTAATCTACAGTCATGGTAATCTAGAACTGCAAAGATTCATTTCATTATCAAACACAGTATTAACAGATAAAGGTTATTAGCCTTCCCCTGTCTAGTTTAACGTCACTGAAGCAGTTTTTTGTATAATGTGCTGAATTCTACCTAACTAATGACGATTGCAGAGATAAGCAAATCATCTTTGAGCCAAAGAACCCCAAAGTTTGAAGATTGTAGTCTTTAAATGTGTGCCTGGAATGATATTGTATGAAAAAACACTGCTTCAAAGTTGGTATTATGGTTCTGTTGAGGGAATGGTTATCACCTTGTTAGACCCCTTGCATTGTTTAGTTAAAGTTGGGTTGGAGGGAGAGACATTACCATTTTTAAAGCTGTATTTTTTTCATCCATTTCTTCTACACTGACCCTGACTGCCTCTGTCAATAATTAGAAGTGTTAACGTTCTTATGGTGTCAGCAAGGACCCTGACAAATTCATTCTGACCTAGTACATCAGACGTGACGTTGAAAGCATACACATCACTTAGACAATGTAGGTCATTAATAGGGAGATATTAATATAAGTATCACCTAGGATATTTGTCGGATTATATTTTGTGCTTGCTATTTCATGCAACATTCCATGACTGCATTGGTTAAGCATAGGTTAACATGTGATAGGATCAAAGTTCAATCTCATGTTCTTCTGTGACTAAAGTTTCATTATTGTGTAGTTATACAGACGATACGAAGCAAAATTATTTGCTGTATTATTTCCTTGCTACTGCCAGACACATTAAGTTGCCATTACATAGGACGGGCCAATTTTTTAGAGCTGTTCTATATCTTACTTTCTTTCTGAGATAGGCATAGAGATCGTCTTAGCAATACTTTTTTTTAAATACTCACAAAAATATGTCATGTAATTTTTATAGGATGGCGTATCTTGCAGAAGCTGGCAGGGTGCTTACATATAAAGAAAAAGGGGAAGCTCTTTGACTCCATTATACTCTGCCCTTCCTCACCCTCTTTGTCAGCCATTATGTTACAAAATGTTAGAACTATCAGGTAGTATTGGTAGCATGTTCAACTTTGATTCATCAGGTTGCGGTTTGAGACTCATCACAGTCTGAGATTAGAAAGGACATACACTGAGGGTAAAGCTCGCACTGCCAAAGTCTTTAGTCCTGTGAAAGAAGGCACCACCCTAGCACTTAATAGAGAAGGGAATCCATGACATAAAACCGGATCATGTAGTATTGTATTGTCTGTCCTTCATTGTCCTATTCTTTTGTCAACTCTGGTGACACGCAGGGAATGTGAGTGAGGTATTTTTTCTCTACAACACTTGGGATAAGACTCAGTACACTTAAGAAAAAACTGGAAGAGGGTGTTATATTTTCAGTCAGACTGCAGTTTCTCCTGTTCATTAAACTATAACATGCAGCTTGTCTTTTCGTACCTTATCAGGAAACTTATCCCATCATTAATATTTGATGGCCTTCACTGAATGCTATAGTTTGTGTGTTTCTGAACCTTACCCTGTTTCTTCTTTCTGTTGCAGTTCCCATATTGTGATGGGTCTCACAATGCACACAATGAAAAATGTGGAGACAATGTAGGACCTCTGATCATCAAGAAAAAGGAAAGCTAGAGAGCAGCTACTCAGAGCTTTTGAAGGTATAAAGTAATGGTAATATTTCTTAGTACTAGTGAAAAAGTAATGTGATAAAAATTAACAGATACAAGGCATGTACAATTTTCTCTCATTGCATAGGCTCTTGTAAATTTTTCTTCCAATTCCAATGGGCAATTTTAAATTAATATATTTTTCAAATGGTCTTTAACTGATAGTTGCCATTTTATTTAAATTCTATATCAGTAACAGATAATGTGTTGGAATTGTATTAAGGTACCATATGTAATACCAGTAATGGTGTGATTGTCATTTTTATCAATTTAATATTTTAATTTTAGGTTAATTTATTGAAAAGCTATACATTATTGTCAATTTGAAGACATATGGAAGATTATTTTTCCTGAAACTTTTATTTATTAAAATGAAAGATGTATATTTTAATGCATAATGCTAATGGATAAACTGTAAATGACGACAAAGCTGTACATATATTGCGGATTCTAAGCATTATCATATCATAATTCTTTCAATTCATTGATTTAAATCTACCAACCGCTCTTAGAATATCATTTATTTCAATGCACATTTATCCTTTTCATTATAGTTGTAATGTAATGTGACTGAGGAAACATAAATAAAATGGGACTGCATTTCCTCAGCTGTAATAAAGGCAGGCTTAATCAGAAGTATAATTTTCATATCCCTATACCTCTTTCTTTTAATTAACCCTCTAATCGGCTTACTTTAGTGTATTTAAATAAGAGACCATATTCTGCTAAGCTCACCAGAGTAACAAAACTGTAGCAAAAGGACTGAGAAGAGTTTCAACATAACTTTCACTTCCTCACCTCCTCTGAAAGTCGTGTTAAGGCATAAAAAGTTAGGGAGGAAAGTATTGCCACCCCCTACTCAGTTACCACATTTAGTCATCTCCTAAGAACAAGCACTTAATACAAGTATGCTATTGCTATTCCCACAATAATATGGATCATTTATGCATAATATTAAACAAAATCAATGAAATTGTACATATGCTCTCTTCATATCGTATAGTGTAAACCTAACACAGACCCACGATCCTGCCCTCTGCAAGGCGTTAGGTCATCTTACCTAAATTTCCCAGCTATAATCTGTCTGTGTCCGTTACGTAGGGATTAATAGTTACACATAAAATGTACAAATAAAAACTGAATTTTACATACGCTCTCCTCTTATTGTATTGTGTAAACTTAATAGTGCATCAGTGCAAAGAATCTGTTAATGCACTAGGAAAATATGAAGTGACATTTCAGATATTACAACTAATTTATGTTCACATCCCACCTGGTAAAAACTCGTACAGTCTAGATGAAAGCAAATTTTCTTATATGTATTGAAGCTTGTTAGTATTACGAAGACTCCTAGAAATGATAGCTATGAACTTTTTAAGTGCTTTTGTATAAAAATATTCTTCTAACAAGATATAACCTTCAAAACCAACATGTAAATGATTGGAGTCATTTGAACTGGACTTCTCATTTATGGTCAGAATGTCAAATGATTGGAAAAATGACTTTACCCAAAGTAAGCATATGTCAGTGCTGACATGAAAAACTACAGGTTTCAAAAGTATCCGACACTGTACAAAACTGTTATGTACTCCTGAAAGTATTGTCACTAATTATGATTATCTCTAATCCGTCCATAAAGCATATTATCATCTTGAGAAATTCATTATTGTGTAACGGTAAAAGTCACTAGGATGGCCAACATAATAAAGGAGTTCCTGTCAATGCAGGTAGAATATTTTTGCTGGAATTGTAGTTCATTTTATTTACTGAGGTGCAGGCTTATGATTTTAATTAGGTAAACAATGCGTTTTGAATGTAAATCCCCTCATCTTGCCAATATAAGTAAAACTGTAACATGCATGATCTAGAGTAGCAGCATTTTTGTCGTGGGTCCACCCTATGGGGTTGCTGATCAAAAGAGAAGCAGCAATAGAAGCCAAACTGCCAAAACCAACATCTCCCCCTCATGGGGCATGAGAACCTGGGAGAAGCTTTGGTCATCCACATAACAGGACTATTTTTTCTACTCCAAGAAATGATTCTTCGACTGTCATATCTCAAGGACTCCTTTTGCCTGGATACATAGCAATTCAGGTTGCAACTAGAAATATATATGTCCAAAATGCTCCACATCCATTACTACAAGCCAACACACTAGAGGCTCAGTATTCTGCAACACAGCAGAAACTGGACCTGTTTGACTTGTACAGAACTTGTAAACATGGAATACTATGCAAACACTTAAGACCTGCTCACAGTGCTCCCGACATTCTCCTTCAAACCCATCCCCTACTCCTTCCCCACTCCATTCCCCTGTCTGCCCATTCTTTACATAATATCAACATCCTCAATACCCCAACAATCATTTATAAGCTTTTACTGATTCTCCCCCACTTATACAACCGCCTCACTTCCCCGCACAAGTACGTTACACACACTGCACACAACATCAATATTCTACAATTTCTCATAGATGCATAACTTCAAAAAGCAACATACACATTGCCATAGTACAAAAAAACAAAACTATAAAGAAAATATAAAGCACCCACATTTCATAACTTCACTATCATTAGACGAAGTTCAGATTGGCAGTAGTAGACTCATCCCCTTTGTATACAAAGTCACTAACTTCACTGATACCAGTGCACATACAGTAACCCTCCTTCCTCACGTGACACTAGCACGGAAATTTAATTACTCAAAGTACGCAGTGGCAACATGTCCAATATAAGTCACAAGTACGTACATCCCCCACAGTACTTGCAACATATTACCAATGATAAAAATTTCGTGGAATGTGACTAAGTGCTAAGATGTCTGCCTGGTCTGTTTTCAACCCCAACACATACAGAGGCATGCTAATACAAACTAAACAGAAATCCTTTTCATTCTATATAATATTCAGCATCACATGTATTCATTAGAAAGCCCACTTTTTACCACTCCTCAGATATCATCTGTCGTTCACTAAACCTCGCCCAACATTCTTCCCGTCATTACCAAAACAAAAATCACTCCAGCTGGCCACAGACACATGCACCAACTACAAAAGAGCAGACGGGAAGCTTTCACTGATAATACAGAACATCATTTTGAAAATAAACAGTGCTCTTTCACAAACACTAACAGTGCTGTACACTCCTATAATACAGTTATTCAAAATGCAGACAAAAGCATCCTCAGTGTTAGAAAAACACAGGAAGAATCTTTGTCGCTCACCGTCACTGAGACCTCAATTTGCTGGTCAGCAGATCACCTGGGTTCCATGTAATGTCCTAACGTTGGAGCACATGACATTTTGTGGCGAGAATTCTCTGTGACGTCAGCTCCCTTAGCAACGTAACAACTTGTCTTTTATATACAATTCTAGTGTGTTTCCATACGCATAACTTTCTAACTCTGACACACATCCCCTCATTTTATGGGTAGTAAGCTATCTGGCCACATACAGATATGAAAGCCCATATACGTAAATACTTAGAACTCTTAGTCCCTACTGACTGCTGCTCACAACCACTTAGTTGAAACACCTTCCTTTGTCAGGCAATCCTCCAGTTGCTAAGTAGAATCCGCCCAAGACACCTCCTCAGTCTCCCCCCTCTCCGATATGTCTCCCAAAACTGCTACGTCAATCTGTAGTCGCCTGTCTTCTTTGATTTTGCATGACTGAAGAACGTCCACCAAGTTCTTATTCTCCACATAACCACAAAATAGTGCTACCTCCAATATTTCAATTCCATGACTATGGCCTCATTAAATATATTTGCCATAAGTAAACTCAACACTGGTCGGGGCCTGGCTTTCTTAAATTTGCAGCAAATATATCACTTTTCTGATACCTTGTATATCGCTCGCTCAAAACCTACATAAGTAATTCCAGCGTCTTTCCTCCAGTTTTTTAGCTTCACTGCCATAGGATGTCCGAACTATCTGAAGTTTCAATGCTGTTTCTTTCCCACAACCTTCAAGTGATACCAGCACAACAGTTCCATAGGACCAATTGTCTAATCACTAAAAGATAGGTAGCAGATAGTAACCTGAAGACAAGGACCTTAAATAAAGTTCTCACAAATTTATACCTGGTCACTGTCAAGTTTGTTTAATATTTTTGCCTTTTTCATTGTTCCCCTACTTAATAGCTGTGGAAATTTGCATGGCACCACATCAGTCACTACTGGCACACGTATATTGTATATTGCCTATGTGACAGGGCAGGGTTCTCCGTTTTAATGATGACACTAGCACCATTAGCAAAAGTAAAAGTAGAGAAGGAGGTGCCTGGTAATTTGAACCCATTACATAGTTCTCTCATATAACAACCCTTAATTCAATCCAGAACATACTGTTGCTTCACATTCAGTGTCCAGCATGGCACATCTTGTGTCCTCAAAAGGTGTTAGTAATTCTCCTTCACTGTCAACTCTTGCATATCCCATAAACAATGACAGATGCACTGTTTCTTCATTATCATCATTGTTGTCACTATATTCATTAAGAATGGATAATCTTTTCCCCAATAAAACTGAACCGCAAATATAAACCTTGTCACCCTTCAGTCCTGTTCCAATGGGTTTTTTAATCATCCTGTAGTGCTATGATGAGTGAAACCTCCACATATTCTTCTGAAAAAACTTATACCAGCACTCGTACCACAGCCTCTCACAGTACCTCTCCTAGCTGAAAGTCGTCCTTGTCCCATCACCAACATAATACATTTTCTCACTTGCAACATTTATAATTTGGAACATAGACTCACTTTTTATTGTATTCAGAGTACTTGTCAAACCAGATGATACAGAGGGATAAGTCTGATGAGGAAGTTCGCTTATTTTGCCACCAAAAGTACAACACGGGGCAGGCTTTCAAAGGAGCATCATTCACATCATTGACTGCACATAGTCATTGCTACTTATTATCAGATAGGTTACATGATGCTAACAGCTTGAGCCCCCTCACTGAATCTGGCAGTGTCATACCTTGTTCAAAAAATGTGTAATACAAATGGTCAAATTTAACCTTAAATTTGCAGATATCCATGTCACTGGTTCTCTGCAGGTTACAGGAGGTCCTCGACTTACGGCAGAATTCCGTTCCTGTTTCGTGATGTAACCTGAATTTCAGTGTAAGTTGGAACACACCTAAATAAGCACCTATGCTAATGCAGTAGTAAAGTTTCTGCCTTTTCCATCCATTTTGCCATCTCTAATTTCACTTTCATGGTGATGGCTTTCCTTATCTTCGAAGCACTGCCATCAGAAGACTGCTTTATGCTTGGGAGACTTAATACAGGCCAAAAATTATCTAAAAAGAAGCAAAATTATTTATGGGAGATGCATTGTAACTAAGAAACATCATAACTCGAGGACATCATAAACTGAGGATCCCCTGTATACAGTTAATGGAATTCTGCGAACTACAGGTATTGCCATCCTTTATCCACCAGAAACAATTTCTTTATTTAAATTTGCAGTCTTATTATATACTTACATATTTTTTCCAGTTTACATACATAGCTCTGCACTTCAGCTTAGGCAGCCAGTTTGTTGAATAAGCCATCTTGAAAACCAAGTTTTGCTCCCAAATGTTATAAAAAATACAGAGAACCATTGTCACTTACCAGCATTGAGATATCATTTCACAGGCCAGCACTTTACCTGTCCTAATGACGCCAGAACACATGACGCTTTATGGCGTGAATTCTCTGTGATGCTAACTCCTTTAACAATGTAACCACTTGTTTTTCATGCATTTTTGAAGTACTGTACTGTATATCGATACACACAACTTGCTAATTCTAACACTAAGAAATGGAAAAGTGCATAAACCAATTTCACACCAAAATTTCAAGACTTCATTAGACAATGTGATATTCTAAAGCATATCCCAATGTCCAACACATGCAGGACAATACACAACAGATGTAAGATTTTAACAGACAAGTCAGCAACAAAATATTAGAACAATAAACATTAAATTTGAATAATTGCTAGTACTGTATATGCTTGACTACAAATCAAACACCAACAAACTGTACATAATACTAAAGAGCATTGCACTTTCCAACAATAACACAATACAGTCACATGCTGCCATTACAACAACAGATACCATACCCTCAAACAAACATCAAGCAAATACCCTCATCAATCATTTCTCTCATGTCTATCAACTACATCGCACTGTGACAAGTGACATGTCATTTGATGCAAGAGACAGCACCCTACAGATCTAGACAATGCATCTTTCACCAACCATCAAAAGAAGCACATCATCATCAGCCTCAAGCACTCATTTGCTCATAGTTCTGACGATATAAGCAGCACTAGATATAAGTAAAGCTTTTGATGCCATACCCTGCCACAGTCTCACAAAGAATTATCTACACAGACATACACACTGACACAGAAAGAAGGTTAGCCAACTACCTCGCAGGCAGATGTGCACACCCATCAAATGCGGTCAGTCATCAAAGAGACACTATACAAGTACTAATAGATTCTCTCAAGAATCAGCCTTGTCACTCAAACTACTGTATTTGACATATAAATGTGTGATCTACCCACACCACACTCACCCCATGTACACATAACTATCTGCTCAGATGACATAACACTCACAAGAACACATTGAAATGCAAATGCAGCCGCGACCCCCTCCAGCCTCACCTCAGCACTACACAAGTGGATCATCACAAACAGACTTAAATTACTCCCAGGCAAATCCACAGTTACTCATAAACTGGACAGTAGACCATAATCATATCCCACACCTTATCATAAACAACATCCCCTTACACATGCATACTAAATATCTTTATTAGAACTTATGATGTATCATTATCCTTTATGAAACATATTACAAACATCAAAAACGACTTTTGTGTGGGTCGTTTCCCCATACAACATTTGGACACAACAATAATACCATTACCACAATATACAAACAACATATAAGCTCAGATAAAGAATATGCAAGCTTTGCTTGGGAGTCTGGCCTCATTAAAACACACCAGAACACCCTACTGACTATACAGCACAAAGCCCGAAACATAATTACAGGATACACATCCACTACACCTACAGAAAATTTACTCCAAGTTACCAAAGTACTGAAAGTCAAAAATAACTTTGACATAAAAGGCGCACAAATGCTTACTGCAGCCTCCAAAATCCAACTCCACCCACTACACTACATGGCAAAGTACCAACTCAGCCCAAGGAACATTAAATCAACAACTAGCTAACAGTATCACACACATACTGTCATTCATTCCCCTCACACGGCCAAACCAGTCTCCTGAATAATATCCATACCCAATTAAGTCACTTTTCCATCCAGGCACTCAGTGACAATACATAGCATCATGCAAAGCTTCCCAATAGCTATGCTTCCAAATCAGCCCTTTGCCATGATGACATTATCTACTTTGTGAGGCTGTGCTTTGGGCACCACCCAACCCATTTGAGTTATCTGAAGAGAATGTAAGATTCGATCGGTGATGTCTGTCCAGGATATAAGATTTTATCTCATAGTAAATTATAGAAGACTGCACCGCACACAACCACATATGCCAACAACAACACACATCTTGAGAACTCTGTGGGAAATCCCAGCATCGGCTGTGGACTTCTTTAGGGACTTGGTGCTGTTTGGTGTGACAAATTAGGGTAAGACAACAGCAAGGACAACTATACCATAGATTTGAGGTTGTAAGGGTTCTTCATACTCTATCCCTCCTAATCTTTTCTGTCAGTTATTTTCTGAAAAAAAAAGATATTTTGATTGCCTATATACCGGCAATAATAAAAAAAAAAATTAAGCATAATATATGTGCTATGCAGTATAGCTACTGGTATATCAGTCCACCTTCTGTTGGAGGTGAAGTTAAGACTCATTGGGATATGTGGAATTAGGAAGATGAAAATGGAATGAGTACTTAAAAGAAGATAAAACATGTGAGTTTGAAGAAAGGCTTGGGAGAGATAAGGAGTCAAGGAAAAGAATTCCATTAAAGAGAAAAAGGGAGTTAAGCAGTCACTAGTGTAATGAACAAAGCTGATATATGGAGAGAGAATAGTAAGGATTAAGAAAGATGAAAGGATGAAGAACCTCGAAACAAGAGCTTAGTGAATTGGCAAGGGGGAAGAGAGGCCTTATGGGAGAGAGAAATGAATAGAGACGGGAGTGCAAAGTGGAACATTACAGAATAGAAAAGAATGGTAGGCTGGTGAAAAACAAGATTCACCTGAAGTGAGATGGAGATGGAGGAGGAATTTTGAGTATTCGCTAAAAGTAGAGGAAGCAGAGATGTGGCACGTTGTTAGAGGAAAAATGAATGACTTAGCTAGAGAGGGAATAAAAGAACAGAGAGTTAAAGAGAGAGAGAGAAAGGTAATTAGAGTTATAAAATAAGATATATAGGAAAATTACAACAACTATGGATGAATCACAACAAAAGTCATTAATAAAGCAAAAGTTGTGGTGAATTGGTTATGTAGGATATTATTAGTCTATTTTCAGGAGGGTGAAGGACCAGTGAACTAGAATACAGGGGATCAGTCTGATCAATATTTCAGTAAAGGTCTATGTACGAGTCTTGGCTGAAAGTGGGGTAAGAACAGCATGATTGCAGGTCAGATCAAGGTTGTGTTTAGCAAACATTCCCACCGAAAGCAAGAAATTTGCAAAGCAAGGTATATCTCTGTATGCTGCTTTTAAGAATCAGAAATAGGTCTACAGGATAACTTGGTGAATAGGAAAGAAATGTGACATTTCCTGCAAATGCATATGGTGGAAGGATATCTGCTGAAAGAAATAAAAAGACTTATAACGAGAGGAAACTATGATTATTAGTATGTTAGGAATGTGTTATGTCACCTTTGCTATTTATTATGTACAGTACATTCATACATCACATAATGCCCGCATTACATTAGAAAATAGCAGATATTAGGCAATTATCATTTATTCACAGAACATATATATTTACTCTACACTGCATCTATTTATACTGTACTGTGTAAGCAGTAAATATACTGTACTGTTCCACATACAAATAAAGGCAATAAACTTTATTGTGCTTAATAAGAATACAGTACTTAAACAGTATTGAAATAATAATAATGCAAATTGTATCTCGTTGGATTAAATGGTGTAATATTGTACTGAACAGAAAATATTTTTTCTTATAGTCTAATATATAACGTTTTTGCCTCTTAAACTTTCTTATATAACCTTTTAGGGTAATGGAATGCCCACTAATTATATGACTGAGAGACAATAAATACAAACCTAAGTGATATATGACAAGTCTTTTGTTTAGGAAAATAAAGTGGTAACAATGAATATGATATCAAATATCTAAATATGCCTGATACATAATCATTACAGCCTCCAAGTACACACATGTATCATAATTAATCATTATATATGTACTATTCATTATACAATTGGTAACTCATTTACTTTATTTTGTTGGGGCTCTACCCGTGGACCCAGTAATGCCTGCAACGGACCGTTAGTTATCAGTATGTTTCTCTCTAGAGAATGTTCTCCTAATGTCTATCTAAAGTTTTTCTTGCCAGTTCGTAAGGTGATTACCATATTTTTAATTGCTCAACGAAGATGGATGTACCGTAGAACCTCCACCTACGAACGTCCCCACCCATGAACAAATCGACTATTGAACACAATTTCGAAAAAAATTTGCATCAACCCACGAACATACACGCACATCTGCCCAGGTGGGCGACCACGTTTGTCCGGGTGATCATGTTTGCCCCAGCGATCGTGGGTTTGCTCTCATTTCTGCATTGGTGACCGCAAAAGTAGTTTGTTTGTTGTTCTCTCACTGTAGATTTCCATTCTTTTTACATTTTACTTTAAGCTAGCTCTCACTATGGATCATAAGAAAATGAATTGTTTTAGTGATAGTAGCGTTAAATAGCCTAAATGTATTACAGTAAAAGTGGAAAAAGAAATAATAGCTAAACATGAGAATGGTGTACGTGTTTCTGATCTCACCACGCAGTATAACATGGCGGATTCGACCATCTGTACTATTTTAAAGTATAAAGATGCCTTAAAGGTGGCTGGCGTGGGTAAAGGTGTTACTATTTTAATGAAGCTTTAGTCTCAGATCATAGAAGAGGTAGAAAAATTATTGTTAGTTTGGATAAATGAAAAACAGCTTAAGCTGGAAATAGTGTTAGTGAGGCTATATTATGTACAAAGGCTCTACAAGTACACCATGATATAGTAGTGAACACTCCGAGTGCTAATGGCGCTAAAATTGACGAATTTAAAGCAAATAGAGGCTGGTTTGAAAAATTTCGTCAATGAACTGGAATTCATAGTTTTTTAGGCATGGAGAGGCAACTAGTACGGACCAAAAGGCAGCAGATGCCTATGTGCTAGATAACGCTAAATTTATAGAAAGTGAAAGTTACGTCTTGTAGCAAGTTTTTAACTGATAAAACAGAGCTGTTTTGGATGAAAATACCTATAAGGACCTACATAACTCAAAAGGAGAAGGCACTGCCTGGCCATAAACCAGTGAAGGACTAACTTGCACTTTCATAGTGCACTAATGCAAGTGGGGATTGCAAGATTAAACCTCTTTTAGGCTACCACTCTGAAAGGCAATAATGTGTTGAAGGCTAGGTTTCTGGTAATGTGGAGGTCAAATGCCAAGGCTTGGGTAGCACGTGCCCTATTCATAGAATAGTTGACTGAAACTTATGCACCAGCTGTCAAGAAATATTTTGTGGAAAAAGGTTTGCCCCGTAAGTGTCTTCTGATAATGGACAATGCTCCTGCCTATCCTCCAGGTTTGGAAGAAGACCTTGCTATTGAATGCGACTTCATAAAAGTCAAATTTCTACCTCCAAATGCCACTCCTCTCCTCCAGCCCATGGACCAGCAAGGCATTTCAAATTTTAAGAAGATGTATACAAAGGGTCTTTTTCCAGGTGTATCCGGGTCACCAACGACACGGATTTGACCTTGCATTAATTCTGGAAATACCACTTCGATATCCTCCACTGCATAGCCTCATTTACAAGACGTGGAAAGAGGTCTCATACTGTACATTGAACTCTGCCCAGAGAAAACTTTGGCCAAGTTGTGTGGATGATAGAGACTTTAGGGGTTTAAAGCAGGAGGTAGCTGTTACCATAGTGAACGAGATTGTGGACATGGGTAAAAGTATGGGTTTTGAAGTCAATGAGCAGAATGTGGAGGAGCTGGTTGAGGACTACAAACAAGAATTCACCACCAAAGAATTGATTGAATTGCAACGTGAACAGGTGAAGACTTTCCATGAGGAGCAATCAGCAGAGGAGGGGGATGAGAGGGTAAAGGTTTTAGGTGAAAAGTTTTAATAAATTTTTAGTAAGTGGAGTGATGTGCAGGCTTTCATTGAGACTCATCACCCAGACAAAACTGAGCGACAGAGCAGTGATAACTTCAAATGACAATGTGATGCCTCATTTTAGAAAAATAATCAGTAATGTAAAAGACAAATTTCTCTGGATCATTTTCTTGTTACAATACCAGCCAGAGAACCACCTTCCAAGAGTGAACATAGAGAGAAAACACCAGAAATACAGTCTGTACCTGAACAGTTGCCCAGCGTTTTTATGGAAGGGGACTCGCATTCAAAAGAGTAGTCCTCCTCACCCTCCCCCACCTCCTCCACCACCATCCACGTGTGCCAGAAACGATCAACCACAAAGGTATATACAGTACTGTACCATGTTTTATTTTAGTATAGTAGAATTTATTTCTATTATTAATGTTGTTTTCCTGTTACAGGTGTTCTTATGCATTTTCATAATATATATAACCTTAAAAATAATTTAAAAAGGTATATTTCCGGGGCTGGGGAACGAATTATTTTGCTTAACATATATTTCAAAGTGACAAATTATTTCGATTTATGAACATTTTGACTCACGAACGAGGTTTAGGAACGGGATCAAGTTCGTAACTAGAGGTACCACAGTATAAGCAATTGGATATTTGGCAAAGGACCCTAAGTGATACAAAATTACATACGGATGAGGTACAGTACTAGCAGAGGAAAAACTGTAGGGTAGAGGACTAGACTGACGGAAGAAAAAGCAGAAGATGGAAAGTGA
>JAXCGZ010004065.1:85000-87500 GCA_037179515.1 Halocaridina rubra
AATGTATTCTATAAAAAAAAAATCAGGAAATATTAGGTCTATAGTAGAGACACAAATACCATAAGATTCGGGACTTCTTCAGAAAATGTTATTACAATGTCACTCATATAGGTTATTTTTCTTCTTCATATTTCCATTATTATTATTATTATTATTATTATTATTATTATTATTATTATTATTATTATTATTATTATTATTATTATATTATTATTATTATTATTATTATTATTATTATTATTATTATTATTATTATTATTATTATAATCATCATTATTATTATTATTATCATTATTATTATTATTATCATTATTATAATCAATATTGTTATTATTTCTTATTCTTTTTCAGCACGTCACTGGCCGAGGCTATAACTAATTGGAATTAATTAGATATCTCCTGAATCCTAAATTGAAAGGTGGAAAAAATATATCGCAGTCTCATCAAAAATTAGCAGGGTGGCCACGTCAATTGCAGCGGCAGCAGCAGCAGCAACAACAGTAGAAGCAGCAGCAGAAGAAGAAGAAAAAGAGGGAGAAAAACTGACAATATGTTTGTTATCTATTTACAGTATTTTCAGTTGAATACGCTAGGTCTCTGTTCCAACAAATTTATCAAAAATGACGATACCCTTGCTCTAATATTAATAGAGATCAGCACCCAGGTTTTCCTGGTTCATACTCATCACATCTGTAATGAGTTAATGCAGCTCAGTGAAGCTAAGTTAAATGCACAATGTATCATGTAACTTAATTTTAACACACACGCACGTGCACGTGCGCTCACACACACGCACACACGAGCATAGGGCTCAATTCCGTATGCACATTTAGGTAATTACACATACACATACACACACACACACACACACACACACACACACACACACACACACACACACAAACAGTATTATTTTTGCATACCTTACAGTGTGTCTGTTTTGTTCTTAGAGCCTCCATCTTATGGACAGTTTGTTTCCTAGAAAAAAAAAAAAATTTGTATATTGCATTTCATTAATTTCTCATCAGTTAATTATCTGTGATCTCATCCTTAAATTCAATAACGATATATATATATATATATATATATATATATATATATATATATATATATATGTGTGTGTGTGTGTGTGTGTGTGTGTGTGTGTGTGTGTGTGTGTGTGTGTGTGTGTGTGTGTGTGTGTGTGTGTGTGTGTGTGTGTGTGTGTTTATGGACACATTCATATATACTCCCCCCCACATACACACAATATACAAAATAAGCTTTAGATACACTTGTTCGAATATTGTCTCAAACTGCGATAAAACCGAAGAGTGAGTAGGGATTAAAGGTAACCCACAATACAGAATATGACAAAAGAAAATATTCTAATTTCAGCATCTATATATAAAGGATATATTCACATCTTTATCAAAAGGGGACAATAATTTCGCTTGCTTACGTCTTCTAAATGTATAATTATTGGTAAATGCTTAATTTTTATATTAAATATTACGATACGAACGTCCATTATAGATCGGGTAGAAACTGTTTCACAACTGACTCCACATATCAAAAATGTATTAAGAGAAGGTACTGAAATGACAGGAGCAAAATCACAAGAATGCAATTGCCCTCTCATTCTTATTCTAAAGATATTCTAGAGAAAAGATGTTTTCAAAGTAAACTCCAAATAGGTCAGGCTTCAAATAAAAAAAAAATCGTAAAGGGGGGTACAGACGATCATTATTACTGTCAGTAAAAATACTGACACTATTCTATTGGTGTGCTGACACTACGTCCATATGATGGACACACCGACAGTAATAATGACAGTACAGGAAATACTGTCAGTAATATTGATCGTCTGTTAAGCCCTTAAAGACCATGCACCACACCCAATTGGAAATAAGAATGAGAAGGTAGTGGCACTTCCTGTATGGCATTCAGCCCAAGTCAACTCGTAAGAGTAGGAAAGGTCACCATCAGTTGAGAATAGGGGTTTATGGTGTAAAATACCTTCATGTGTTAGGGCTTCGATAAGGACAAATTGTACCTTCCGCAGCTCTACCCTATACATACATACATACATACATACATACATGCACACACAATATTGGTCGGTTCCTATCCTTTTCATCATAAACTATTCTGCATATCTGCAAGTGTGACTAAGTGCTTACATACATTGGAAATAAAAGCTAGAGTGAATATTTTGTTCTCTTGTTTTTGTGATAGAAATGCAATGGAGTTAACGTCTATATATTAAAAGATTCTGTATTCCACACGGTCTTTGTATATCCCTTTTCATTCTTTTTTTTCACTTGATGGATTTAAAGCTAAAAACACCATTTTTAATTACCAAATCGACATTATTTGTAATGATGGGTCATTTATAGAAATGTTTGGAAAAATAATGTATATGTGTATCTTTATATATAAATAAATATATATATATATATATATATATATATATATATATATATATATATATATATATATATATATATAATATATATAT
>JAXCGZ010004066.1:0-75000 GCA_037179515.1 Halocaridina rubra
TGTTGAGGTATGACCACTATGAGCCATGATGGTGGATAAAGAGCAATTTTGGGGATATAATTGAAAGTCACAGTCACCGGTTATTATTTGTTTACTATAGAATCGTCATACAACGTTAAGACATGAACAAAAAGAAAATGCCAGCTTGGAAAATATGTACTGGGCATATATATGAAAAATATATCAATTATATTATTTTGAAAAATATTAATCTAATTAGTAAACTTAAGAAAAATATATTTGTCGATTAAGTTTACCCTCAACACCCCCACTTAAACTTAAGGTGGCAAATATTTAGCAAACAATGTATATATAAGTATACAGGAATCAATGATATATTATGATATATAAGTAGAGCAGCAAATATCAAGTAAATTATTATAATGTAAGTATTAGACATGGCATGGAGCAGGTAAAATGGTAGAAATTTATAAAAGAACATAGCTAGGTAAAGAAGCAAATTCCTAGAAAACATCATATTCTTAGTAATCAATAATAAGACATTCAACAGATTATAATTTGCAAAATATTATATGCATATGAATAATAATTGGAATGAATGCAAAATGTATATATACAACATAGAGAAAAATAGAAATGGTATTTGCAAATTATATATAAAAAAAGATTATATATACAATGGTACACACATTATGTGGTGTATACGCTGCCCCTCAAGGAAGTACCAGTAAATTTATTTAATTTATCCTTTGTTGCTGGATTTGTGAAAATATCTGCAATATTATCGCTTGAAGGTACATAAACTAATTTAACTGCACCGTTCTGAATTTCAAATCTTATGTAATGGTATCTAATGTCTATATGCTTTGTACGCTGATGGTGTACAGGATTTTTAGCCAGACATATTGCACCTTGATTGTCTACATGAAGTGTTACACTGGTTTTATTACCAGCATTCATATCCACCAAAAGCTGACTCAAAAACTTAGCTTCCTGGATGGCAGACGTTAGAGCAACGTACTCTGCCTCGCAGGTTGATAAGGCTACAATCTGCTGTTTTCGACTTTTCCAAGAAATCAAAGGACCATCATTACATAACATAAAGCCATATCCAGAGATACTGCGTCTATCAGATGACGCACCCCAGTCGGAATCACAAAACCCTTGAAGCTTAAGCATTTCACAAGTTTGCTTTTTGAAAGTCAAACCAACATTTATAGTACCTTTAAGATACCTTAGAACATGCCTAGCCATATTTAAGTGAGCTTTTGTTGGATTATTCATATTTTGAGACAATATAGTTACAATGTAACAAAGATCAGGACGCGTACAGGTCATAAGATATATAAGACTGCCAACCATCTCTCTATACAGTCTTGAATCGGGTAATTTCTCAGAATGGTTATCTATGACTTTACTTACACTCAAATCATAAGGAGTGGCTTTTGGTTTGCAATCTGTCATATTGAACCTATTCAACAGTTTCTCAATGTACCTTGACTGTACCATCACAAACTTCTCAGAATCATATTTGAATTCAATACCTAAAAACCATGAAATATTACCAAAGTCTTTCATCTTAAAATTATGGCAAAGAGAACTTTTGGTAGCATTGAGCAAAGTTTCATTACTAGCAGCAATGATTATGTCATCAACCCAGATAATTATGATATTCTTTGAATTACCTACTTTCTTGGAGTAAACACAAGAATCAGCAAGGGACATATCAAAATCTTGTTCTACAAGGAAATTGTGCAACAATTCATTCCAGTTACGTCCACTCTGTTTAAGACCGTAAATGGATTTCTTCAATTTTAAGAGCAATTTGTTACCCTTTTCATCAAACTTTACAAAACCTTTGGGTTGGTCAATGTAAATTTCACAGTTAATAGGAGCATTAAGATAAGCACTACTTACATCCATTTGATTAACAATTAAATTGTCTTGCATTGCCAGTTGTAATAACATACGAATTGAAGTGATTCTGGCAGTAGGTGAAAAGGTTTCGTGATAATCTAAATCACGCACTTGGGAATAACCTTTCGCTACGTAGCGAGCCTTATATTTTTCAACATTATTAGGACATGATTTCACAGTATACACCCATCTACCCCCCACTGCACATCTGCCATCAGGCAGTTGGGTTAACTCGTAAGTGTCATTTTCATTTAAAGAATTAATTTCTTCTTGCATAGCATTAACCCATTTAGAAGAATCTGGGGAGGATATTGCATCATGATATGTTCTGGGTATATCTACCATACTGTAACAAAAATCAACAGAATATTTAGCAGCACTTGAATCATTTACTGTGAAAGAATCATCAAAGTCAGTGACGTATTCTCCCAAATATGTAGGAACAGTACGTTCCCTAGTAGGATATCGTCGTCTTGCCTTCACATCCTCGTCGATTTTGTCATTACCACTTCTGCCGCCACTCACAGGATTTTCCACTACCCACGGGATCGTCGTCATCTTCCGTCGAAGTTGGATCATCGGAGTTCGATGTCGGTGGCATCGGTAAGGTTTCCGAGGAAATGGGTTCTTCGTCGGTTACGTGGCGATTTTCAACCACTGGATTTTCTACTTCATGTTGAAATTTATCGGTGAATTTGACACAACACACCCTTCTGACATTATTTTTATTTGGGAAATACACCAAATAGGCTGGACTTTGTCCATCATATCCCAAAAATATTCCTCTTTCACTATGAGGGTCCAATTTCTTTTTCTCTTGCACATAGGAATAACATACAGCTCCGAAAATATGCATATCTTTCAGATTAGGTTTTCTGTCAGTGAATAACTCATAGGGTGTCTTTCCAATTCTTGGGTTATAGCAACGGTTCCGGATATAAGCCGAAGCTCTAACAGCGTAAGTCCATAGACTTTTGGGCAAATTTGCATTTAAGAGTATGCACCTAGCCATGTTGTAAAGAGACCGCCAAGATCTCTCGACCGTACCATTTTGATGTGGAGAATACGGAGCTGTGAACTCGTGTTTGATAGAGTTTTTCATAAGTAAGGATTTAAAACTCTTTGCTGTGAACTCCGTCCCATTGTCCATCCGTATGCATTTTACTTTCCCATATGGGGAACTATCAGCCAAGAACCTCTCAGTTGCAGCTACCGTGTCAGATTTACTTTTAAGAAAGTATACCATTATTATACCAGTGTAGTCATCGACGAATGAAATGGAATATTTAAAACCTTCTCTTGCAGCTGGTTCAATAGGCCCTGCTAAGTCGCAATATACTGACTTGAGCCTACTAGTAGCATGCTTGTTGGCTTCCCTGTTTCTATACTGGGACATTTTTCCGATAGCACACACTTCACAATCAGATTTTTCTTTAGGAGAAATTTTCATACCATCTACAACATTTTCTAGCTTCAATAAATCTCTAAAGTTGCAATGGCCCATTATTTTGTGCCACTCAAATAGGGAATGAGAAACATTTTCACTTACTTTTACATTATTGAGAAAATACAATTTTCCCTCTTTTCTTAGAGGAAATACAGTGCCATCTGGAGCCCTTAGCTCAGCACATTTGGGATAAAAGTTGACAGAAGCACCTTTTTCATTGGCCGCATACACAGAAAACATATTTTGTTTATAGGAAGGAACATATAAGGCATTTTCTAGCAAAACTTTACATGGATTACCATTGACATCATACAACAACACATTTGCGGATCCACGACCACGCGCAATGCCATTTGTTCGACTTCCGTCAGCCAACTCAATACAATGATTAGAAGGATTAAAATCACTGTCAAATTTCACAAACTTTGAACCATCTTTTATTATATGAGATGTAGCACCACAGTCAACCATTAAATTATTATCAATATTATGTCTAACAGCATTATTACAATTATCATGTTCAAAAATATCTTCACTCGCACTGGCTTTAAAAAGGAACGAATGAGGTCGTTCGGTATCTGTAACATTATCTTCAGCACTCATGGATTTTGTTGAATTAGGGGGATTTTTCCTACATTCACTAGAGTTATGATTTCGAGATCTGCATTTATGGCACCACTTCTTACTAAATCTAGATTTTCCTTTATTCTTCTCACTTTTATTCTTACAATCAGGAGATTTATGTCCTAAACTTCCACAAGTATAACAAGTAGGGGTAAAATTTCCTGCACTAGCCCTACCTTGGTTACCTTTATGGGTTACTTTCATAACATTATCGTCACTATCAAAAGTGTCATGTGCCTTTTCAGTCTCTTCAAAGTTTCTTAAAGCAATTTTAAACTCAGAAAAACTCATTGCAGTAAGGAGGCTATCACTAACAGTCTCACCTGCCTGTTTTAATGAATTAGCAGCAGTCTCAGCGCGAATGACATAATCGGTGACGCTTTCATCGGCTACTTTCTTCAATAACGTAAGCTCAGTATACAGGCAAATAACTCTTGGCTTACCTGTGCCCATGTAATGACCACGGAGTATTTCCAGTGCCTTACGACCATTGTCTTTCGCCTCTCTTATCACTAAATTAAGGCTTCGGTCATCTAAAAGCTGAACAAGCTCAGCAAATGCATTAGCATTCTCCCCTGCATCAGGGGTTCCGGTGCCGGTCAGGACGTCCAATAGCTTCAGACGTCTCATGTAACCGAGAAATTTAACTTCCCAAAGCTCATATTTCGACTCATCACCATCAAATAATAATCTAGCACTAAGGCTGGGCCCATAACCTGTTGTAGGTATGACTACTATGAGCCATGATGGTGGATAAAGAGCAATTTTGGGGATATAATTGAAAGTCACAGTCACCGGTTATTATTTGTTTACTATAGAATCGTCATACAACGTTAAGACATTAACAAAAAGAAAATGCCAGCTTGGAAAATATGTACTGGGCATATATATGAAAAATATATCAATTATATTATTGTGAAAAATATTAATCTAATTAGTAAACTTAAGAAAAATATATTTGTTGATTAAGTTTACCCTCAACAATCTTGACTAGCTGTCCAATGTACATCAATGGACTCGTACAGCTTTGTAAGTTCTGCTTCTGAAAACTGTAACGACCGTAAGGATGGTGGAGGAGACGCTTTAAGGTCATGTTCTATAGAACTGAGCATATCTGTCAGATCATCGGTTACAACCTTGTAAAGTTCAAACGCTTTACTTTCAGCGATTGATGGTAAAGACATCTTGCTGGATTAATCTTTACCTTATACAAATCACAATAATTTTGGCTAGGAGGCCAAACTAAACTAATACCAAAATTCACTAGGATTATAATATTTATATCCTAGGTACACTTGATTACACACGCATGTATTCAAATAGCTAATCTAAACCTTCCCTTGGACTAAAGAATTCGACATCAGCAGTGATATCACAAAAAAATATGCCATGGATTTATGCGCAGTGTTTTAATATCAAAGTTCAAAAACAATACAAAAGGTAGCCTATTCCAAATTTCACTCAGTAAATGTAGTAAAGTATGCTAGCTAGGCTAGGCACCATCCGGTTCGAAGGACCAGAAAAAACTAGAATATGTGGTGACTATTCCCAGAATGCCTGCTTTCACCTGGTCAATGAATAGTCTACTCTCAGTTTTTTGCAGGCTACCGTACACAAAAATATTTACTCCACCAACTTCAAATAAAGTTGGGCTAAATCTTACTGGCTTATAATTAAATATAAGACAAACTGTACGGTACTAAAGGGGAAGGGCATGAGTTACGTTTGCTAAATAGTTAGTGGAGAACTCCCACTGGTTAATAACACAAATACACTAAATAATATTAACTGAACACTGCATAAATCCAGGCTTAAATGAAAGACTCATCGATAAAATATAAAAATATATTGAAAAAAGGTTAATATTATAATGGAGAGCAATATTTCAGCTTAAAAGAAAAGGATAAATTTTACTTTTGTTTAGGCAGCAATAAAGTAAATTTTACAAAAATAACAAAGAGTTATAGCTCCAGGCACGACTGCTGGACACATCAAAATAAACAACACTTAATATCAAAATAATAATTGTTCAAAATCCAAAAACTTTATGCAATATTGAAACACAGTCACTGTTCTACCAAATTCGACAGCGCTAGTCCAAGGGGCGAAATGGGAGGCTCATAAATTTGCACGAATTTTACGAGTCTCTAACAATAGCTCATCACCTGGTGCCGTCCTCAGAGAGAGTCCTCGTCCGTTCTGTAAACACAGCAGACGAGCATCACATTCTAAAATAAAAGGATATAATTTTATCATATTATACATAATTAAGGATTTCCTAAGATTTAGATTAACTTTACAAACAAATCCCATTTATTCATGAGAAAATGATGAAATTAATGACAAAATAAATGATAGTTATAATATAGTCTCTCAAATGAATATATTCATGTAGGTAGATGCAATATTACTTATGGTATTACAATAAAACACACACAAAGTATAACTAATGAAACTGTGTGTGATAGACAGATCACCACAATTACTAAGTCATTCATTAATTTTGTTCATGCTCCACAGCATCAAAACCAGCGCTCAAGCCTAAAATGAATTAAGATACCACACGTTCCATTATTCAAAACTTTAATTATATGACTTATTATGTCATACAAAGCAATCTCAGTTGAATGATGCTTCCTACAGGCTGATTGGTTACCAGAAATCACCTATATATTCTCTAATTTATTAATTGTTTATCCACAGTAAATTTTATAAACTTAGAAATAACAAATTTGATATTGGACTATATGACTCCTAAAGTTTTGATGGTTAAGACCACTCTTCAAAGTTGGCTTTATGTAGGAATTTTTCTCACACTGTGAGAATATCCCACTGTATAGTTCAAGATTGATAATCCTATGGTACACATCATTTAATTTTTCAAAATTATTTGCTGTCGTCATAGCATTAATAGGCAATGGATCGCTTTCACAGTGTGTTAGTTTTGCCTTTAATAAGATCATTTTAATTTCCTTCCTACTAACCTGCTCAAATTCACTCAATTTACTATATGGCAAGTCAGGGAAAATAGTTCCTTGTCGACATTGCATTCCAGTTATATTACTATAAATATTTAATATTTTCTCGTCAAAGTATTTTGAAAAGCTGTTCAGCCCAAACTACTGTATATCAGTGTAGCCTTCAGGGAGTGATTTCTTTTTCTGCTTGTCAAGAAGTGTATTGAACAGAAATAATAACTTTCAGATATTTGTCCCTGCTTCTTCTATTTTCCTTTTGTAAATTTAATATTTTCATCTCTAATCAGTCTGTTCACTTGATTTTCAATCCTGACCTATTGATCCTATGACTTCATGTAGCGTTTTCAGTTTCTGCATGAAGCAAATTCCAATTATCAATTATTCTTACACTCACAAAGTACTTCCTTACATCATGTAAAGAAGTTTTCTCATGAAGCCTCAAACTTTGACCTCAAGTTCCAGAGCCATCCATATCGAATTATTACTCCCTAACAACTGTCGGAACCCTGGATAAATCTAAAAACTGTTACTATATCCATCATCTCTTCCTTCTTAAAGTGGTGGCAAATCTAACTCTTTCAGCTTTTCCTCATGACCGAATCCATATCTCTGCTACCATCTTTGAACCATGTTTTCGAACTTTCTCCAGTTTATTAATATGTTTTTTCCCAAAGGCGGATTCGAGAAAGTTCTGCATATACAAGCTTAGGCATAGCATGTTAATATTTCCGAACAATTCCTTATTCTTATGTCTGGAGACACCCCTATGTTTGGTAAGAAAGCATGCACTCTCTTAAGTATTTATATGCATTTTCAGAGACAAACAGCTTTTATTTACTCATTCTTGAATTTCCTTTACTGCTATTAAATACCTGAAATAGGTCCTCTTGTACTCTTGTCTATTTTCATTACTTTATACTTTGAAGTATCAAATCTCATTAACCACTCAACTGACCACTCAAGCGGACTATTAAAGTCTTCCTGAAGTTATTTCTTACTACTTTCGTCATTTACGCTCTCAAATATCTTCTGGTCGTGTGTAAAAATATGTAAAAATGTATCATCAAACTCCGGCAGTTTGTTAACTTATATAAATAACAGAAGTGGTACTAAACCTAAGCCCTGCAGAATCATACTGCTAACCTTCCTCCAAGTAGGCATTGCATCTCTTACTTTGACCCTCCTAAACAAGTTTATATCCTTGCCTAGATATTTCCACCTGCTTTTGCAACTTCCTAATGAGCCTCTAATCTTGGACTGCATCAAATACCTTCTGAAAATCTGAGAAAATGCAAGCTTTACAGCTATTTTTTTTTTCAGATGAAATTTTTCTCATGAAATTCCAACAAGTTTCTTAATGTAGACATGGCTTCTTTGGAGAGTACCCATATTAATTAACTCATATGCCTCCAGTCTTTATGATCCCTTGGTGGTTAGATTACATGGCTATTTTTAATGCTCTCAGACTAAATACTCCTTAATGCAATTTTTATAGCATAAGTTACTTGTTCAATTACAAGAAAAGCTATTCGTCTCTCAATTCTCTCAGATCTCTCAAGTCTCATTATTAAGTAACCGCTAGGAAAATCTGTAGCACAATTTTTTTCTTCATTTAAGTAGGTCTCTTTAAATACTACTAAATGTGCCTTATCCTCATTTATCCTGCCACTTACTGTACCTGCCTTCCCAGCTACCCCATCAGCTTTTGTGTACAGTAACCTTAATTAGGTAATACCTCCAAGTTACCTAGTATTTCCAGAATTGCCCATTTGTTTGGATAAACCCTGAAGCAATAAATTTTCTTTTCTTTCTCATTTCTTTCTTGATTAGCATTCATCTTGCTGTATTCTTTATTGTGTTTTCTCCTTCTCATTTTTGGTCTATCTGGCTGAATGAAGACCACCTGTATTCTTGACAGTTTGGTGCATATTTAGTCCGCATCGTGTATTTTTACCTGTGACCTCCCTATCAATAGCTACCTTAATTGCTTTTGCCACTCCTTCCCCAACATACCTGCTAAGTCGATGCATTTTAGCAATAGTGTTCGGAATATAAAATGTTCATGGCTCCCTTATTAGATCTGAGTCGTAGCCCTACCAAATCTTGTATGATCAAAGGGCTTGCTGTCTCAATCATAAACTCTCTTTTTTTTTTACTACTGTATTCCTGTAATGAAATGTACCAAACGTTTTCAGTACCATACCTTTCACTGCCTCTTTTGTCATACTACTTCCTCCACAATTGGAAACGTTTTTTTTACTGTTTTAAAGTATTCAGTATTCTCCAATATTTGCACATTCAAAGCTATTAATTCATCTCTCTCAGAGGATAAAAAGGCATCTACATTTAACTCATCTAAGCCATCACCTGACTTAAAAGATCTGAGAGGATTGGTGGAGGGATAGCACTGCTCATAAGTGAAAGGTTTTAGGTTGAAGAAATAAACTTTGCAGTAGAGAGTGAGTTCAAGGAATTTCTTGTTGCTCGCATATATACTGGTTCAGAGAGCATTATAATAACTGTTGTATATAACCCACCGAGGAACCAACATAGGCTAGAAATTTATGAGGAAAGTCAAATAGATACTACTGAAGTCATAAACTCAGTTGTTAATATTGTACAAGAGAAAATATGAAGGATTTTGATTATGGGAGCTTTTAATCATACAGAGATAAATTGGATAAGTCTTGACACACACAGTGATGAGGACTCATTCGGGGCAAGATTCCTAGATTGCATACAAGGGAATTTCCTACACCATGTACTGGAATCAACGAGCCCCAGGGGTGGGGATGAGCTATTGCTGCTTGATATAGTATTCACAGATAATGTGTTGGATATCTAAAAAACTGAGTATGAGCCAACAATTAGAATGAGTGACCAGTGTGTGTTGTTAATAGAGTATATCATCGGAGATGTTCTGCCTGAAAGTAGAGGCACTGAGGACATGAGGAGGAACTATCCGAAATGAGATTACATAAAATTGAATGAGCATTTTGCAGTTATTGACTGGAGGACCTTATTTAACAACAAATCTGTATAATAAATGTACAACATCTTTTGTGAGGAATATAGGAAGATAGTAGATTGTTGCATCCCTGTCACCAAAATAGGAGTAATTCATGCCAGAGAGAAATGGTTCGATAATGAGTGTAAGAGACCTAAGGAGTGGAGAGACAAATGCTGGAAAAGGTATAGAAGAAAAAAGCATAAATGACTGGCAGACTTATAAAAGAGCAAGAAATGATTACCTAAGTAAAAGAAGAGAGGTAGAGAGAGTCTATGAAAGGGATATCACCAGGAAGGCTAAAGAAAATCATTATCTTTTCCACAGCTTTATGAGAGGAAAACTGGAGGTAAAAGAACAGGTTTTAAAGCTTAAGAGAGTGGATGGAAACATCACAGAGACTGAAGAAGAGATCTGCGAAGAATTGAACAAGGAGTTTCAGTTAGTATTTACAGCAGAATATACCCCACCCCCTCAGATGGCAGAGATAGAAGCTCATGGGCCGGTATTAGTAAACATCATCTTTTAAGCCACAGACGTATGCAAAGTGCTGATGGAGTTTGATGCCCATAAACCTACAGGTCCTGATGATTTATCCCCATATGTACTTAAGAAATGCGCTAATTCAATATCAGCAGCTCTAAGGATCATATTTGATGAGTTGCTGGAGTCAGGGGAGATTCCAAGATGCTGGAAACAAGCAAACGTGGTACCTAATTTAAAAAAGGGAAGGAGAGATATGGCTCTAGACTATAGACCTGTTTCCTTGACCAGCATAGCTTGCAAAATTATGGAGAAACTACTATGGAAACATATTTCTCTTCACTTGCAATCCTTCAACTTTTTGTCAGAGAGACAACATTGCTTCAGTGAAGGTAGATCAACAATAACAAACTTTTTAGAATTTTATGATGAGGTAAGCCATATTGCATATTTCTAAACATCCAGAAAGCATTTGACACTGTCCCACTCGAGAGACTTCTTAAGAAGCTGCAAGCAATGGCAAGAATAGGTGGAAATGTCTTGGAATGGATAAAAACTTACTTAGAAGGAAGGAAAGAGAATGTTCAGTATGACATTCAGTGTCTGAATGGAGAAGAGTTAGTAGTGGAGTGCCACAGGGTTCAGTTTTAGGGCCACTTTTGTTCCTTGAATATGTAAATGACTTACTAAAGTGTGTAAATTCATTCATGAATATGTTTGCAGATGATGCAAATATTGTGAAAAAAGTAAGAAACGAGAACAGTGCTAGAGATCTTCAGGAAGATCTGAATAATATGCATGAGTGGCCAGAAAAGTGGCTAATGAAATTCAGTACTTCAAAATGTTAGGCAATTAGTATGGCCACAAATGCAAAATGGCCCAAGCTTGACTACTCAATGGCAGGAGTGAAACTTCGAGAGACAGGGAGAGAGAGAGATCTAGGAGTAAACATACTGGCAGATTTGTCTCCAGAAGAGCATATAAATGGCATAGTAAGGGCAGCATATGCTTTCTTATCAAATGTGAGGGTAGCCTTCAGGCACATGGACAAGGAAATGTTTAGAAATATTTATGTAACCTATGTGAGGCCAAAGCTTGAATATGCAGTCCACTTTTGGATTCCACACTTGAAAAAGCATGTAGTTAAGCTGGAAAAAAATCAAAGACATTCCACGAAACTGGTGCGAGAAATACGCACTCTCAGTTGTGATGAGAGGCTGAGGGAATAAGACTTAACATCAATCGAAGTTAGAAGAATGAGGGGAGATATGGTGACGGTATTTATCTTCCCTCATGACAGTGTGGATAGGGATCAACATTTTGATATGGCTGGCACTAGAGCTAGAGGGCATAGTTTGCAGCTTTGTAAGAAAAGTTTTAGGCACGATGTAAGAAAGTACAATTTTAGTGTAAGAATAGTTGATAATTGGAATTCGCTAAGCAAGGAGGTAAGTAATGCTAACTCAATGCATAGTTTAAAAGACAAGTATGATAATTGTCACTAAATACAAAATGGAACTGACTAGGAGACAGGAAGTTACGAGTTTGAGGCTCTTTCCCGTAAGCACAATTAGGTGATTACCAGAAAAGAGATAAACTGAGTCACTAAATAGCACTTATATGGAGATATAAAAATTCTGTGTGAAGCTCAATTAAAAGTTTTTTTTTTTTTTTTTTTTTTTTTTTTTTTTTTTTTTTTTTTTTTTTTGTGAGAGGGAGAACATAAAAATGAGGCCATCTCTGTCCCAAACCTCTCCCACCCATGGGTCGGGAGAAGGGGTAGCCATCAGGGGACTTAAACAGAGAATCAAGAAGTTAGAGGAAATGGTTATAAGCCTTGATGATAAAATTCGGAATATGGATGGAGAAATGAAAGAGAATGAAACACTCAGAGAACAAATAAGATCTTTGGAGGAAGCAAATAAAGCACAAGGGCAGGAGAGAAAGGAACTAGAAAAAAGAATAAAGAAGCTGGAAGGGGAAAAGAGTCAACTAGAATCTAGAATTTCTAAACAAGAAGATAAAAACAAACAGCTGAATGACAACCTAAAGGAATTAGATGTTAGTTCACTGCTCTCTTCTGAGAGAGGAGATTGCTGCTTGGAATGTCCAGATTAAGGAAAACATTGAACAGTTCAGAAAAGAGTTCCAGGAGCTGAATATGGAAAATGATGCCATGAAAACTTCCTTTGCTGATGCACTAAAGGGGAATGTGGCAGTAAAAGAGGCTGTAAAGGTGGTGGCACTGGAAAACATACAAACAGTTGACTATAAAGAGACAGTAATCGAAAAAATGAAAGACGTTGTGATGGAAAGGGCAAACCCACTCATCAGACAGGCACTTGATAAGGAGAAGACAGTGGTAATCTCAGGCATAAGTGAATCCCAGGAGCCAACATGGCAGGGGAGACTTGAAGAAAATAAAGCTAACGTTGTAGACCTGATAAGAAAGCTTGGAGTAGTATGTGGTCCTGAGGATATTTTAAACATACACCAACTAGGTAAATATTCGAGGGAAGGAAAGCCGAGACCAACAAAAGTAACCTTTGAGAGAGGGGAAACATGTAGGGAAATATTGTTGAGAAAAAAAAGTCTAAAAGACCTTCAAGAATGCAAAGAAGTGTTCATTAGACGATACAGAACACAGGAAGAGATGGGAAAGATAAAAAACTTGTTGCAAGAGGCAAGAAGGTTAAATGATGAAAGAAATGAAGATGATGAAAGAAATGAAGAAGAGAAGAAAAATTTTCGTTACAGAGTACTTCCAGACAAAGGGGAGATAAAGAAGATAATGACAGAAGATCAGGGGATGGGGCCTCATTAAGATTGTTATACACAAATGCTGATGGATTAGCTGGTAAGGCAGTAGAATTAAAAGATAGGATTTACAACAGTAAGGCAGATATAGTAGCAATTACAGAGACTAAGTTGAGTGAGGACATAAACAGTGTCACAGTTTTTCCTAAGGGCTTCAGAATATTAAGGGTTGAAAGATCTGAGAGGACTGGTGGAGGGATAGCACTGCTCATAAGTGAGAGGATTCAAGTTGAAGAAATAAACTTGGCTATAGAAAGTGAGTTCAGGGAATTTCTTGTTGCTCGCATAAATACTGGGTCAGAGAGCATTATAATAACTGTTGTATACAACCCACCAAGGAACCAAAATAGGCTTGAAGTTTATGAGGAAAGTCATATAGGTACTATTGAAGTCATAAACTCAGTTGTTAACATGGCACAGGAAAAAAAATGTAGGATTTTGATTATGGGAGACTTTAATCATAAAGAGATAGATTGGATAAATCTTGACCCACACAGTGGTGAGGACTCATTCGGGGCAAGATTCCTAGATTGCGTACAAGGGAATTTCCTACACCAACATGTAATGGAACCAACAAGGGCCAGGGGTGGGGATGAGCCATCACTACTTGATCTAGTGTTCACAGATAAGGTGTTGGATATTGAAAATATTGAGTATGAACCACCAATTGGAAAGAGTGACCACTGTGTGTTGTTGATGGAGTATATCATTAAAGATATTCCTCCTGAGAGTAGAGGCACTGAGGACATGAGGAGGAACTATCCGAAAGGAGATTACATCAAAATGAATGAGCTTTTTGCAGTTATTGACTGGAGAACCTTATTTTACAACAAATCTGTACAAGAAATGTATGACATCTTTTGTGAGAAATATGGGAAGATAGTAGATTGCTGCATACCTGTCACCAAAGTAGGTGTAATTCATGCCAGAGAGAAATGGTTCGATAATGGGTGTAAAAGAGCTAAGGAGTGGAGAGACAAATGCTGGAAAAGGTATAGGAGGAGAAAAAACATATATGCCTGGCAAACCTACAAAAGAGCAAGAAATGACTACCTAAGTAAAAGGAGAGAGGCAGAGAGATTATGAGAGGGACATCACCAGGAAGGCTAAAGAAAATCCCAAGCTTTTCCACAGCTTTATCAGAGGAAAACTGAAGGTAAAAGAACAGGTTTTAAGGCTAAAGAGAGCGGATGGAAGCATCACTGAGACGGATGAAGAGATCTGCAAAGAATTGAACAAGGAGTTTCAGTCAGTATTTACAGTAGAAAATACCCCACCCCCTCAGATTGCAGTGATAGAAGCTCAAGGGCCGGTATTAGAGAACATCAACCTTACAGCCACAGAGGTATGCAAAGCGCTGATGGATTTAGATGTTCATAAAGCTACAGGTCCTGATGACATATCCCCTCATGTGCTTAAAAAATGCGCAAACACAATATCAGTGGCACTAAGTATCATATTTAAGGAGTCACTGGAGTCGGGGGAGATTCCAAGATGCTGGAAACAAGCAAATGTGATACCTATCTTCAAAAAGGGAAGGAGGGATACGGCTCTGAACTATAGACTAGTTTCCTTGACCAGCATAGTTTGCAAAGTTATGGAGAAACTACTAAGGAAACATATCTCTCTTCACTTGGAATCCTTCAACTTTTTGTCAGTGAGGCAACTTGGCTTCAGAGAAGGTAGATCAACAGTAACAAACTTATTAGAATTTTATGATGAGGTAAGCCAAATCTTACAGGAAAGAGAGGGCTGGGCAGATTGCATATTCCTAGGCTTCCAGAAAGCGTTTGACACTGTTCCACATGGGAGACTTATTAGGAAGCTGCACTCAATGGCTAGAATAGGTGGAAATGTTTTGGAATGGATAAAAACTTACTTAGAAGGAAGGGAACAGAGGGTTAGAGTAAGACACTCAGTGTCTGAATGGAGAGGAGTTAGTAGTGGAGTTCCACAGGGTTCAGTTTTAGGGCCACTTTTGTTCCTTGTATATGTAAATGACCTACCAGAGTCTGTAAATTCATTCATGAATATGTTTGCAGATAATGCAAAGATTGTGAAGAAAGTAAAAAACGAGAACAATGGTAGAGAACTTCAGGAGGATCTAAATAATCTGCATGAGTGGTCAGAAAAGTGGCTAATGAAATTCAATACTTCAAAATGTAAGGTAATGAGAATGGGTACAAGTGCAAGAAGGCCCAAGCTTGACTACTCGGTGGCTGGAGTACAACTTCAAGAGACGGAAAATGAGAGAGACCTAGGAGTAAACATACTGGCAGATTTGTCTCCAGAAATACATATAAATGGCATAGTAAGGGCAGCATATGCATTCTTATCAAATGTAAGGGTAGCCTTCAGGCACATGGACAAGGAAATGTTCAGAAATATTTATGTAACCTATGTGAGGCCAAAACTCGAATATGCAGCCCCCTTTTGGAATCCGCACTTGAAAAAGCACATAGCTAAGCTTGAAAAAGTTCAAAGACATGCCACGAAACTGGTGCCAGAAATACGCAATCTCAGTTATGATGAGAGGCTGAGGGAATTAGACTTACCATCACTCGAAGCTAGAAGAGTAAGGGGGGATATGGTGACAGTCTTTAAATTCCTTCATGGTTATGATAGAGTGGATAGGGATCGATATTTCGATATGGCTGGCTCTAGAACTAGAGGTCATAGTTTGAAGCTTGGTAAGAAAACTTCTTTGCAGGATGTAAGGAAATACTTTTTCAGTGTAAGAGTAGTTGATAATTGGAATTCACTAAGCGAGGAGGTAGTTAATGCTATCTCAATCCATAGTTTTAAGGACAGGTATGATAAGTATCACTAAGTCTAAAATGGAACCGATCAGGAGACGGGAAGACACGAGCTTTGGGCTCTTTCCCGTAAACACAATTAGGTAATCACAATTAGGTAATCACACACACACACACCGATCAGGAGACGGGAAGATACGAGCTTTGGGCTCTTTCCCGCAAACACAATTAGGTAATCACAATTAGGTAATCACACACACGAGAGGCTGAGGGAATTAGACTTACCATCACTCGAAGCTAGAAGATTGAGGGGGATATGGTGACAGTCTTTAAATTCCTTCATGGTTATGATAGAGTGGATAGGGATCGATATTTTGATATGGCTGGCTCTAGAACTACAGGTCATAGTTTGAAGCTTGGTAAGAAAACTTCTTTGCAGGATGTAAGGAAATACTTTTTCAGTGTAAGAGTAGTTGATAATTGGAATTGGCTAAGCGAGGAGGTAGTTAATGCTATCTCAATCCATAGTTTTAAGGACAGGTATGATAAGTATCACTAAGTATAAAATGGAACCGATCAGGAGACGGGAGGATACGAGCTTTGGGCTCTTTCCCGTAAACACAATTAGGTAATCACAATTAGGTAATCACACGCAAAATGAAAAAACGAAAAAAATTAAGGACGTTGTGATGGAAAGGGCAAACCCACTCATTAAACAGGCACTTGATGAAGAGAAGGCAGTGGTAATCTCAGGCATAAGCGAATCCCAGGAGCCAACATGGCAGGGGAGACTTGAAAAAAATAAAGCTAGGGTTGTAGACCTGATAAGAAAGCTTGGAGTAGTTTGTGGTCCTGAGGATATTGTAAACATACACCAACTAGGCAAATATTCGAGGGAAGGAAAGCAGAGACCAACAAAAGTAACCTTTGAGAGAGGGGAAACATGTAGGGAAATATTGTTGAGAAAAAAAAGTCTAAAAGACCTTCAAGAATTCAAAGAAGTGTTCATTAGACGATACAGAACACAGGAAGAGATGGGAATGATCAAAAACTTGTTGCAAGAATCAAGAAGGTCAAATAAGGAAAGAAATGAAGAAGAGAAGAAAAATTTTCATTTCAGAGTTCTTCCAGACAAAGGGGTGATAAAGAAGATAATGACAGAAGATCAGGGGATGGGGCCTCATCAAGATTGTTATACACAATGCTGATGGATTAACTGGAAAGGCAGTAGAATTAAAAGATAGGATTCACAACAGTAAGGCAGATATAGTAGCAATTACAGAGACTAAGTTGAGTGAGGGCATAAATAGTGTCACAGTTTTTCCTAAGGGCTTCAGAATATTAAGGGTTGAAAGATCTGAGAGGACTGGTGGAGGGATAGCACTGCTCATAATTGAAAGGATTCAAGTTGAAGAAATAAACTTGGCTATGGAAAGTGAGTTCAAGGAATTTCTTGTTGCTCGCATAAATACTAGGTCAGAGAGCATTATAATAACTGTTGTATATAACCCACCAAGGAACCAGAATAGGCTAGAAATTTATGAGGAAAGTCATATAGGTACTATTGAAGTCATAAACTCAGTTGTTAACATGGCACAGGAGAGAAAATGTAGGATTTTGATTATGGGAGATTTTAATCATAAAGAGATAGCTTGGATAAATCTTGACCCACACAGTGGTGAGGACTCATTTGGGGCAAGATTCCTGGATTGCGTACAAGGGAATTTCCTACACCAACATGTAATGGAACCAACAAGGGCCAGGGGTGGGGATGAGCCATCACTACTTGATCTAGTATTCACAGATAATGTGTTGGATATTAAAAAAAATTTAGTATGAACCACCAATTGGAAAGTGACCACTGTGTGTTGTTGATGGAGTATATCATTGAAGATATTCTGCCTGAGAGTAGAGGCACTGAGGACGTGAGGAGGAACTATCCGAAAGGAGATTGCATCAAAATGAATGAGCTTTTTGCAGTTATTGACTGGAGAACCTTACTTTACAACAAATCTGTACAAGAAATGTATGACATCTTTGGTGAGAAATATGGGAAGATAGTAGATTGCTGCATACCTGTCACCAAAGTAGGTGTAATTCATGCCAGAGAGAAATGGTTCAATAATGAGTGTAAAAGAGCTAAGGAGTGGAGAGACAAATGCTGGAAAAGATATAGGAGGACAAAAAACATAAATGCCTGGCAAACCTACAAAAGAGCAAGAAATGACTACCTAAGTAAAAGGAGAGAGGCAGAGAGAGATTATGAGAGGGACATCACCAGGAAGGCTAAAGAAAATCTCAAGCTGTTCCACAGCTTTATCAGAGGAAAATTGATGGTAAAAGAACAGGTTTTAAGGTTAAAGAGAGCGGATGGAAGCATCACTGAGACGGATGAAGAGATCTGCAAAGAATTGAACAAGGAGTTTCAGTCAGTATTTACAGTAGAAAATACCCCACCCCCTCAGATTGCAGAGATAGAAGCTCAAGGGCCGGTATAAGAGAACATCAACCTTACAGCCACAGAGGTATGCAAAGCGCTGATGGATTTAGATGTTCATAAAGCTACACGTCCTGATGACATATCCCCTCATGTACTTAAAAAATGAGCAAACTCAATATCAGTGGCACTAAGTATCATATATAAAAAGTCACTGGAGTCAGGGGAGATTCCAAGAGGCTGGAAACAAGCAAACGTAATACCTATCTTCAAAAAGGGAAGGAGGGACACGGGTCTGAATTATAGACCAGTTTCCTTGACCAGCATAGTTTGCAAAGTTATGGAGAAACTACTAAGGAAACATATCTCTCTTCACTTGGAATCCTTCAACTTTTTATAAGTGAGGCAACATGGCTTCAGAGATGGTAGATCAACAGTAACAAACTTATTAGAATTTTATGATGAGGTAAGCCGAATCTTACAGGAAAGAGAGGGCTGGGCAGATTGCATATTCCTAGACTTCTAGAAAACGTTTGACACTGTTCCACATGGGAGACTTATTAGGAAACTGCAAGCAATGACTAGAATAGGTGGAAATGTCTTGGAATGGATAAAAACTTACTTAGAAGGAAGGAAAGAGAATGTTCAGTATGATATTCAGTGTCTGAATGGAGAAGAGTTAGTAGTGGAGTTCCACAGGGTTCAGTTTTAGGGCCACTTTTGTTCCTTGTATATGTAAATGACCTACCAGTCTGTAAATTCAATCATGAATATGTTTGCAGATGATGCAAAGATTGTGAAGAAAGTAAGAAACGAGAACAATGGTAGAGAACTTCAGGAGGATCTAAATAGTCTGCATGAGTGGTCAGAAAAGTGGCTAATGAAATTCAATACTTCAAAATGTAAGGTAATGAGAATGGGTACAAGTGCAAGAAGGCCCAAGCTTGACTACTCGGTGGCTGGAGTACAATTTCAAAAGACAGAAAATGAGAGAGATCTAGGAGTAAACATACTGGCAGAGATGTCTCCAGAAATAAATATAAATGGCATAGTAAGGGCAGCATATGCATTCTTATCAAATGTAAGGGTAGCCTTAAGGCACATGGACAAGGAAATGTTCAGAAATATTTATGTAACCAATGTGAGGCCAAATCTCGAATATGCAGCCCCCTTTTGGAATCCACACTTGAAAAAGCACATAGCTAAGCTTGAAAAAGTTCAAAGACATGCCACGAAACTGGTGCCAGAAATACGCAATCTCAGTTATGATGAGAGGCTGAGGGAATTAGACTTACCATCACTCGAAGCTAGAAGATTGAGGGGGGATATGGTGACAGTCTTTAAATTCCTTCATGGTTATGAAAGAGTGGATAGGGATCGATATTTTGATATGGCTGGCTCTAGAACTAGAGGTCATAGTTTGAAGCTTGGTAAGAAAACTTGTTTGCAGGATGTAAGGAAATACTTTTTCAGTGTAAGAGTAGTTGATAATTGGAATTGGCTAAGCGAGGAGGTAGTTAATGCTATCTCAATCCATAGTTTTAAGGACAGGTATGATAAGTATGACTAAGTCTAAAATGGAACCGATCAGGAGACGGGAAGATACGAGCTTTGGGCTCTTTCCCGTAAACACAATTAGGTAATCACAATTAGGTAATCATATATATATATATATATATATATATATATATATATATATATATATATATATATATATATATATATATATATATATATATATGCAGTAATCCCTCGCTCTATCGTGATTCACCTCTCGCGAATTCACTGTATCACGATTTTTTTTTTTTGGCAAAAAAAAAATAAATAAATAAAATAAAAATTTAATTAAAGATTACTGTGACACCAGGATGGGCCAAAAAATTATAAAATAAAACAGCCTTTATCAGGCTGTAAAGAGAAACAGAGATGGAGAGTGTAATGAACTGTCAGATGTGAAGGGATTATAAAAGATGTGTAATGAATCTCTAGCTCTGTGCTGGGTTTTAATATACCTCTGCATTACTTTCATGATGTCTATTCCAATAATTCTCCTTAAATCTTATTATTATTATTATTATTATTATTATTATTGGCAACAATAATTTTCCTCTGATGATGATTATGGAGATTATTATCATCATTATTATTATTATTATTATTATTAAGGGCTCATCATTGTTTGTACATCTGTTGGTTTATTTACTTTAATAATTGTGTACAAAGCCCCTCCCTAGTTGGCTGGGACAAAGAGAGTGTGGGGGGTTGGGTAGAATAGAATGTTGGGGGGGGGGGGAGAGAGAGAGAGAGAGGAGAGAGAGAGAGAGAGAGAGAGAGAGAGAGAGAGAGAGGAGAGAGAGAGAGAGAGAGAGAGAGAGAGAGAGAGAGAGAGAGAGAGAGAGAGAATCTTTAATTAGCTCTTGTTCATTCAACCAAAAATACCTTTATTGTAAAAATAATGGTTTAATTACAAATTCGTAATAATAATGATAATAATAATAATACTACGACTACTAATAATAATAATAACAATAATCTCCACAATCATCATAAAAGGAAAATTATTGTTAAAAATAATAATAATAATAATAATAATAAGATCTAAGGAGAATTTTTGGAATAGATATCATGAGAGTAATGCAGAGGTATATTAAAACCCAGCAGAGAGCTGGATATTCATTACACATCTTTTATAATCCCTTCACATCTGACAGGTCATTACAAGGGTGATAATTAATAAAGTTTTAAAAATTCATGATCAAACCAGAACTCGTAATGGGTAATGGATTTAAGCTTGATAAATTTAGGTTCAGAAGGGAAATTGGTGAAACATTGGCTTGGTAATACTGCAGATTCCTAGTAGGATAATAAATGCCAATATATATATATATATATATATATATATATATATATATATATATATATATATATAATATATATATATATATATATATATATATATATATATATATATATTATATATATATATATATATATATATATATATATATATATATATATATATATATATATATATATATATATATATATATATAATGATGATGATGATCTTTTCTAATCGTAATCCTCTTTGTACTCGTGGAAGGTGTAAAAAAAAAAAAAAAAAAAGCAAAAAAAAACTTTTCTTTTTAAGGTGTTCTTACTTCGCGAAAATTCACCTATCGTGACGGGTCCCGGAACCTACCCCTCGCGATAAACAAGGGATCACTGCATATATACAGTATTGGCATTCATTATCCTACTAGGAATATTGTTCCATGTATCAGCTACTCTACGGTATTACCAAACCAATTTTCGCCAATTTCCCTTCTGAACCTAAATTTATCAAGCTTAAATCCATTACCAATTACGAGTTCTGGTTTGCTCATGAATTTTTAAAACTATTAATATCACCCATGTTAATCCCTTCAAACCATTTATACACCTCAATCATATCCCCCCCCTAACTCTGCGCCTCTCTAGAGAATGTAGATTAAGTTTTTTAATCTGTCATATGGTAGCTTTAGGCATTGCATAATTAATTTTTTTTTTTTTTTTTAGTCTTGCTTTGGTTATTTATAATTTTTATTTTAGCTTTGTTTACATTTGCAGATAGAGGTTCGTTCTCCTGCATCCTCCTCCTCTTCTACTGCATAAGATATTTGCTCTCGGCCACCATGCATGTCCCAGTGAACTGTATGACTGTTGCCCACAGCATAATAGATTACAGTACAGTAATGTATGTTAATTTCTAGCTGTAAAGTGAATATGAATATCTTTTGTATACTCTTAAAAATAGATACAGGGCTTTCTGCATTACTATGTAGTAATAAAATATGTTTTTTACTTATATCTTTGGCATGGTGTGTCTATGTAAGATTTGGAACGTATCTATGCCCTTTATCATTGTTTCCTGTGGAACATGACTCGTTTTTTCACGCGATTTTCCATTTACCCGACACTTCTGAGAACCTATCCAGGCGTTATTCTGAGAACTAGGTGTATATATATATATATATATATATATATATATATATATATATATATATATATATATATATATATATATATATATATATATATATATATATATATATATATATATATATATATATACAGTGTTCCCCCCCTTATCGCTGGGGTTCGGTTCCGGGACCCGGCGCGAACCAGGAAAATCGCGGAGTAGGATCAGCCTATATTTACATAGATATTTTAATTTATTTTTACGTTTACACCGTATAAACTGTATAAACCCTCCCTGTACTGTTAACAAACCACCCTTTACTTCATAAATAACAGCATGCAAGCGTAAATTTATATGACATACTCATGTACATAGGTATTTTACAATTATTTTTACGTTTACTGCATAAACCCTCCCTGCACTGTTAAAAAACCACCCTTTACTTTATAAATAACAGCATGCAACGTAAATTTATATGTACGTGATAGGTAAACTTACCTTACCTGTTATGGTTACCATTTTCCTTTGCCGCTTAGGCTCACTACAAGAAGCCTTAGAAGATGAAGGATGCTTGGGAGGCATTGCAAAGGTTAAAATATGCGAGTAAAAAAATCACAACCAAAACATATTAATAATAATAAGCACAACGTGAACGGCGCACACGAGTGAGGCGAGACAATGGAAGATGGTGGAAGCCTTTGTCCGTAACGCTGATAGCGGTATCGTATTTTACATGTTGCAATACTGTTAGTATTTATGTTTTTTACTATTTTTTTACTGTTTTATTATTCTTAGGCTAAGAAATACGTTTTTTTTTATCAATAAAATTATGAAACTACTGGAAATATAAATATATATGCTACCTCACGTAGCTGCGACCCCAATACATTATATGCTATCGAACACAAGCGTTTAATAAGCACAACGTGAACGGCGCACACGTGAGTTAGACTGAGCGAGCCTTTGTCCGAAACGCTGATAGCGGTATCATATTTTACATGTTGCAATACTGTTAGTATTTATGTTTTTTACTATTTATTACTGTTTTATTATTCTTAGGCTAAGAAATACGTTTTTTTTATCAATAAAATTATGAAACTACTGGAAATATAAATATATATGCTACCTCACGTAGCTGCGACCCCAATACATTGTATGCTATCGAACACAAGCGTTTAATAAGCACAACGTGAACGGCGCACACGTGAGTTAGACTGAGCGAGCCTTTGTCCGAAACGCTGATAGCGGTATCGTATTTTACATGTTGCAATACTGTTAGTATTTATGTTTTTTACTATTTATTACTGTTTTATTATTCTTAGGCTAAGAAATACGTTTTTTTATCAATAAAATCAAGAAACTACTGGAAATATAAATATATATGCTAGCTCACGTAGCTGCGACCCCAATACATTGTACGCTATTGAACATTATTTCGCATGATGCATTACTGTGAGTTATACTGTACGTACGTATATCATTCAGTTATTTGTACAATGTATATTAATTTAAAATTCATTTACTTATTTGATGATTGTACAAAATCTATTGTATTTATTCATTGTAATTTGGAACAAATATTCCTTTTGTAAAGATTATACTTTTGAAAAGAGGTGGTCAATAAACGTATCTATCTACCTAAATTTATGTTTTTTACTATTTTTTACTGTTTTATTATTCGTAGGCTGGGAAATAATTTTTTTTTATCAATTAGATAATGAAATATTTTTTTCAATAAAAAAATGAAAATACTGAGAATTTTTATTTTTTTAATATTTTTGCATATACCCAAAAAATAAAATAATAATTTGCAAAAAAAAAAACGTGGTACAGTGAAAACGCGAACCAAGAAAAGCGATACGGGGGGAACACTGTATATATATATATATATATATATATATATATATATATATATATATATATATATATATATATATATATATATATATATATATATATATATATATATATATATATATACACACCTAGTTCGCTTTTTACGCATGTTTATAATCCATGAAAATGGAACAATGCTCCTAAAAAATAATAGTAACAAAATACGAAATTCGCGAATAACGCCCATGCAAAAAAAATTGGAAAAATTTCATTTTAATAAATAATCAACCGCCTCAGAGGCACTTTTCCGCCATGGTCCTCCTCTTCTACCGCTTAATGCGATCGGAAAATTATGAAGATAATGGAAAAAAAAGCATTAAAAACAAACAGCTAACAAACTTGCGATATATCGTCAGGGAAATAGTGTGTGAAGGTGCATCAGCTGATATGGAGGCGGCAAAACGTTTGCAGATAGAGGTTCATTCTCCCGCATCCTCCTCCTCTTCTACCACTTAATGCGATTGGATATTATGAAGAGAATTGAAAAAAGCATCAAGAACAAACAGCAAACAAACTTGTGATATAATATCGTCAGGGATATAGCGTGCGAGGGTGCATCAGCTGATATGGAGGCGGCAAAACGTTTGCAGATAGAGGTTCGTTCTCCAGCATCCTCCTCCTCTTCTATCGCTTAATGCGATCGGATAATATGAATAGAATGGAAACAAAGCATTAAGAACAATCCGGAAACAAACTTGCGATATAATATCGTCAAGGAAATAGCGTGCGAGGGTGCATCAGCTGATTCGGAGGCGGCAAAATGTTTGCAGATAGAGAATCGTTCTCCCGCATCCTCCTCCTCTTCTTCCACTTATTGCGATTGGATATGATGAAGAGAATGGAAAAAAAGCATTAAGAACAAACAGCAAACAAACTTGCGATATAACATCGTCAGGGAAATAGAGTGCGAGGGTGCATCATCTGATTCGGAGGCAGTAAAACGCTTGCAGATAGAGGTTTGTTCTCCCGCATCCTCCTCCTCTTCTACTGCTTAATGCGATTGGATATTATAAAGAGAAAGGAAAAAAAGCATTAAGAACAAACAACAAACAAACTTGCGATATAATATCGTCAGGGAAATAGCGTGCAAGGGTGCATCAGCTGATACGAAGGCGGCAAAACATTTGTATCCTCGTGCTCACCCCCACCATGCACGTCATAGTGTATTGCCTGTTGCCCACCGCATAAAAGTGCATTAATTTGTTTACTGTTCAGTAAATCTGTATATCTTTTATACTGTACACTATTTGCATGTTAATATAAATAACTACAGATATTTCTGCCTTGCTATGTACTTATAAAATATGCTTTACTTATCTTATATCTTTGGTATAGTGTGTCTATGTACGGTTGTGAAACGTATCTGTGCCCATTATCATAGTTTCTTATGGAAAATGAATCGTTACATTACAGGAAAATTACAATACGCGGCACTTCTGAGAACCTATCTTCGCGTTATTCTAAGAATTAGGTATATATATATATATATATATATATATATATATATATATATATATATATATATATATATATATATATATATATATATATATATATATATATATATATATATATATATATATATATATATATATATACTCAGCTCTTGGAACAACGCGAGGATAGGTTCTCAGAAGTGACGTGTAATGTAAAATTCGCATAATGTAACAAGTCATTTACCATAAGAAACACACTATGCCAAAGATATAAGATAAGTAAAACATATTTTATAAGTACATACCAAAGCTGAAAGACCTCTAGTTATTTATATTAACATGCAAATAATGAAGTGTGTAAAAGATATACAGTTTTACAAATAAATACTGTATAGCAAAAAAAATTAACGAACCCTTAGAACGATCCCTTATCTGCAAACGCAAACAAAGATTACGTTAGCAGTGGGAGAAGGAGGAGGAGATTTAAACAGTAGGGGAGGGCAGGAGGAAGGGGGACAGGAAACCACTGGTTGTTGTTGGGGTTAATACTGGGTGAAGAGTGACTGAAGCACATGGCAGCATGGTGGGAAACTGCCTCAGAGGTGGTCGCTTAGTAGCTAAACAACCATTTTTATTTTTTTTATTCACTCTCATGATAGTAGCTAGTGCATTTCGTATTTTTTTACTATTATTTTTTGGAGGTGTTATTCCAATTTCCCGCATTATAACAACACGTAAAAAGTGAGTTGTGTGCATATATATATATATATATATATATATATATATATATATATATATATATATATATATATATATATATATATATATATATATATGGTAAAATTGCATTATAGGACCACCTCTATTTTCCAATTGAAATAAATTTTTTTTTTTGGTAGTTTTTTATGTTTTGAACTAACCTAACCCCATTATTTCATTAACTCAGTGCGCGATATGAAATTGAGTAACGGGCGACTACAGCAACTCTTCACTTACCAGAAAGCCAGAGATTTTTAACTAACGGTTAGTGAAGGACTAATTTCCGGAGCAAATGAAGGTCAGATTCGCTTAAAACACATAAAAAACTAGCAGAAAACCTTTATTTCAACTGGAAAACAGAGGTGGTCCTATAATGCAATAATACCATCCATATATATATATATATATATATATATTATATATATATATATATATATATATATATATATATATATATATATATATATATATATATATATATATACAGTGTTCCCCCCCATACTGCGGTAGTTCGGTTCCGGGACCCAGCGCACCAGAAAATCCGCGGAGTAGGATCAGCTTATATGTACATAGATATTTTAATATATTATGTTTACACTGTATAAACCCTCCCTGTACTATTAACAAACCACCCTTTACTTCATAAATAACAGCATGCAACGTAAAATTATATGAAAGTGATAGATAAAATTACGGTGAATGAAGTGGTTATTACACGACATACTCATTTACAATTATTTTTAAGTTTACGTACTGTATAAACCCTCCCTGCACTGTTAAAAAAACATGAACTATCTCACGTAGGTGAGAGCTACTGGAAATAAAAATATATATGCTAGCTCATGTAGCTATCGGACACTACATACTGTATATCTCATGATGCAATACTGTACGTACGCATATCCAAATTTATTTTTTACGGTTTTTTACTGTTTTATTATTCTTAGGCTAGGAAATACTTGTTTTATCAATAAAATAATGAAAATTTTAATATTCACTAGGTCACGTTGGTGAGAGCCTTTGCGTTTTCCGAAACACTGATACCGTTATCGTATTTTACGTGGTGCAATACTGTTCACTATTTTTTAGTTTTATTATTCTTAGGCTAAGAAATGCATTTTTTTTTATCAATAAAATCATGAAACTACTGGAAATATAAATATATATGCTAGCTCACGTAGCTATCGGACACTATTTCGCATGATGCAATACTGTGAGTTATACTGTACGTACGTACGTATATCTAAATTTATGTATATGCTAGCTCACGTAGCTATCGGACACTACATATATCACATGATGCAATACTGTGAGTTATACTGTACGTACGTATATCGAAATTTATGTTTTTTACTATTTTTTACTGTTTTATTCTTAGGCTAGGAAATACTTGTTTTATCAATAAAATAATGAAAATTTTAATATTCACTAGGTCACGTAGGTGAGAGCCTTTGCGTTTTCCGATACACTGATACCGGTATCGTATCTTACGTGGTGCAATACTGTTTACTATATTTTACTGTTTTATCAGCTACCCCCCAATTTAAGGGGGAAACAGCCAAGGTATATGTATGTATGTATTATTCTTAGGCTAAGAAATACGTTTTTTTTATCAATAAAATCATGAAACTACTGGAAATATAAATATATATGCTAGCTCATGTAGCTGTGACCCCAATACATTGTACGCAATCGAACACTATTTCGCATGATGCAATACTGTGAGTTATACTGTACGTACGTATATCATTCAGTTATTAGTACAATGTATATTAATTTAAAATTCATTTACTTATTTGATGATTGTACAAAATCTATTGTATTTATTCATTGTAATTTGGACCAAATATTCCTTTTGTAAAAATTATACTTTTCAAAAGAGGTGGTCAATACACGTATTTATCTATCTATCTAAATTTATGTTTTTTACTATTTTTACTGTTTTATTATTCGTAGGCTGGGATATAAATTTGTTTTATCAATTAGAAAATGAAATTTTTTTTTTTTCAATAAAAACATGAAAATACTAAATTTTTTTTTTTTAATATTTTAATATTTTTGCATATACCCATAAAATAAAATAATAATTTAGCCAAAAATAAACCGCGATACTGTGAGAACACGAACCAAGAAACGCGAATAACCAGGGGAACACTGTATGTATATATATATATATATATATATATATATATATATATATATATATATTATATATATATATATATATATATATATATATATATACTCAGCTCTTGGAACAACGCGAGGATAGGTTCTCAGAAGTGATGTGTAATGTAAAATTCGCATAATGTAACCAGTCATTTACCATAAGAAACACACTATGCCAAAGATATAAGATAAGTAAAACATATTTTATAAGTACATAACAAAGCTGAAAGACCTCTAGTTATTTATATTAGCATGCAAATAATGAAGTGTGTAAAAGATATACAGTTTTACAAATAAATACTGTATAGCAAAAAAAATTAAGGAACCCTGAGAACGATCCCTTATCTGCAAACGTAAACAAAGATGACGTTAGCAGTAGGAGGAGGAGGAGACTTAAACAGTAGGGGAGGGAGGAGGAAAGGGGACAGGAAACCGCTGGTTGTTGTTGGGGTTAATACTGGGTGAAGAGTGACTGAAGCACATGGCAGCATGGTGGGAAACTGCCTTAGAGGTGGTTGCTTAGTTGCTAAACAACCACTTTTTTTGTTTTATTCACTCTCATGCGAGTAGCTAGTGCATTTCGTATTTTTTTACTATTATTTTTTGGCGGTGTTATTCCAATTTCCCGCATTATAACAACACGTAAAAAGCGAGTTGAGTGCATATATATATATATATATATATATATATATATATATATATATATATATATATATATATATATATATATATATATATATATATATATATATATATATATATATATATATATATATATTAGTTTATAAATGAAATAGAGATTCATACATCCTTTGTTATTGAAGGAATTTAGGTTCAAAGATTTCCAATAACGCACTAATGATAAATTAGCTTAACTTTATAATTCCAAACCTGCTTATTCCATATTCTTGCCGCTTGGACAATAGTGTAATAATATGACCCATCCACAACCATGAGTAGCATTACCATTTTACATCCTATTTGCAACTACTGTGAGATTTCACTGTGATTATAATGTAGTCATTGAACAATATGGTGCTACCGGAGTAGTTTAAATATTTTTTTTTTAAAGAGCGACACTGAGACAGGTAAAAAAAATTGCCATCATTGGACCTGGACACCTAAAATATATTGAAAGAAGAATAAGCATCAGTTTAAGGACAAGGCAGAAATAAGAGAGATTAACAATTTTAAAAAAAGCAGAAAAAATAGTTAAAGTAATAAAGACGAAATATGATAGGATTAGGCCCCGAGATGATAGATCTGATTTTGGAAAGATGGGTCATAGGAATCAGAAAATACAGAATCAGGAAGAGCTTTCAAAACTCTAGAAATGGAAGGAAAGAAGCAGAAACCAATCTGCGACCTACAAATCTCCACACAATAACTGTGCAAAGAGACAGCTTGACAGGTGTTACATAGCCTTGCCAGTGGAGGAGCGATGCAACTCACCAGCTTAGAGCAGCAATGGAAGTAGACCAATAATAAGAGAAGATCATCCTTTGACAGTCAGTAATTGCAAGACCTTTGACTGTTCTTTGTATTACTCATTAATTTTGAACTTGCTCTCAATCAACATCGAATACTTTTCTCTCATCTCTTGCAACACCTCTCGCTGAAGATCACCATGCACAGATAATATCTATGTGACATCAGGTCTCTGATAAAGACTTTTCTTGTAATGAGTATTCATATGTTCCGACATCTTTAAATACACTTGATATTACTGTATATAATAAACCTACAATATCTTAAAACTCTGAATAAGCAGGACAAAAGTGAGGTTGTCATTAGTTTCTTTAAAAATTATTTTACTCTGAATCATTTATCTCCGTTTTCCAGAATGGATATGGTATTCACTGTCTTGACTCCTTAAAACATATGGACTTGCATATATTTCTTGTCCAAAGTTAACTCGTTAATACAAAATATTAGTGAAAATAATTTTTTTTTTTTAAGTTATACCATATAAATTAAATTTCGTAAAGCTAACTTTGTTTGTATTCCATGAAATCTCTCTCCATTATTTACATAACACCATTAAGGCATCCGATGATCTAAATTATTTTCCTTTTATTCTTTTTGAAAGGGAGAACTTTCAGCGGGCAAAAGCAAGTTACAACAACAAAAGAAATTAGAAAGATACAAATTTCATTACTCTTTTATAGTTAGTCTCCAGTTATAGTAAATTCTTTATTGCTATAGGTATAAAAGATGCATTATAGGGCAATTTTGAGCTAAACCTGTAGAATCTAAGTTGAAATACACAATGCCCAGTACTGCTTAATATTAACTTTCATACTAGAAATACTGGATTTGCTAGTGCGCCCAGTTCTTGGCATAACACGAAGATAGGTTCTCAGAAGTGACGTGTAATGTAAAAATCGCGTAATGTAACGAGTCATTTTCCAAAAGAAACAATGATAATGGGCATAGATTCTTTTCACTTAAAGGGCGACTAAATCAGATGAGCTCACCAAAATACCTCGTACCACTCTCCAACACTTGCTTCCATCCCTAGTGACGAAGTTATCATATAGAAACACTGATTAGCCAAGTAAAATTGATGTAAAATGCAACATAATAAAAGGATATCAAAACATCGTCATTTATGACATTATTTTACAAGGAATACTTACATAAAAGTGCAATTTTTTGCTATTTATAGTTTAGATAGAGCCCTTTCCTTTTACATCTGGCACTAGCACACGTTAAAGTTGCCAGAAATGAGTAAAAAACAGAAAATCATCCTCTTCACTAACTCCCAACCCAGGGTGTACCCTTAAAAGTTCAACTGAATCAGATGAGCTCACCACAGCACCTCATACCACTCTTCCAACACTTGCTTCCATCCCTAGTGACAAAGTTATCGTATAGAAATACTGATTATCTAAGTCAAATTGATGTAAAATGCAACACAACGAAAGGATATCAAAACATCGTCATTTAAGACATTATTTTACTATGAATACTTAAGTAAAAGGCCCTTTTTTGCTGTTTATAGTTTAGATAGAGCCCTTTCTTTTTACACCTGGTACCAGCACACGTTAAAGTTGCCAGAAATTAGTAAAACAGAAAATCGTCCTTTTCATCCCTCCCAACCCAGGATGTCCCCTTAATTCTCATGTAAACGTATGCACATGGCAGCAACGTGAGAGAGCCTCCGAGGCAGTTGCTTATTTACTAATATTAAATTTCTTTTACAAATTTTTTGCGTGGCCATTATTCGTGTATTCCGCATTTTTTTACTATTATTTTTTGGGGGTATTATTCCAATTTCGCGTATTTTAAAACCGCGTAAATAACGAGCTAAGTGTACTACTATTGTAAACCAAACTTATGCATAATATATATTCAATAGATTGAATATCATTTATAAGCATTTGCTTCTCAATATACAGTACTTTTGCATACCCCAGGGTAGTCTGTGGTATATCCCCAACTAAACAAAATTTGATGCAGCAACAGACATATGCAATAGAATATAATAATCAAGTTTTCTAAAAAAAAATGTATATACAGAGCTGTTATAACACTAATAGATATTAAATCTTTTAATATTAAAATTTATTGAAAATATATATCTGTTGATTAGCATAAAAAATACATTCTTTCATTATGATGGTAATAGCTTTTTTCTAACATTTTTAGTTATGATAATTGCTTTTGCTGAAGGTTGTGGAACAGTTTTATCCTCCCTTAGGTTAACCCAAGGAATATCTGCATCACTCTTACTTGGTAATGTTTTTGCTGCTGCAACTGAAGGTAAATACTGCCTTAAAGTAATTAACTGTTCTTTTATAGCACCTAATTCACTATTCTGAATCTCGAAATTTTGTAATGCTTCCTTTAGTTTAGTTACCTCTTGGATGAGTGCTGTGTTTTCCTCTTCTAAAGAAGTTTTTGATGTGGAATTAAATTGGAGAGCTGACTGCAAAGCGGTAACTTGATCATCTAGATCAGCAATGCGCTGGAGAAGTTTCGAAGATGGTTGTCCTGCTAAACCTAATGCTGTTTTATATGCAGCAATTTTGTTTCCCAACTGTTCAAGGGATTCAGTCAGTTGTTGAATAGTGCTCGCAGCTTCTGTGTTCAGTCTCTCTAGCTTGAGTATTCTACGAGTAAGATGGACACTTTGTTCTAAAGCCTTACTGCCTCCTAGTGCATGACTAGGAAGAAGTCTTTCCAGTGCTGCACCTAACTGACCATTAGGCAGAGCAGCAGCAGTTTTTATATTCTTTTCAAATTCTCTTTCCAGGGCTTGATACTGTGAAAGCATCTTATTACAACTCTCCAGTTCATCCCTCAAACTTGTGGATTCCCTCTCTCTTAAAAGTTTTTCCTTGTGTAATGCAATTTCTAATGCCTGGAATTCCTGGTGAAGTTTTGTATTTTCATCAAGTAAATTACTTCGACTTTTATTTGCAGAATTTAAATTTTGTTTCAGTTCCTTAAGTTGTTCCTCAACATCCTTTACTTCTGCATCATATTTTCCTTTATATCTCTCAACTTCAATCTGCAATTCCTCTCTTTTATGACTCAGCTGCTGAACCTGTTCCTGCAAATTTGTGCGCTGAAGAGAGCAAGAATCGTTCTTTTCTTTCAGTAATTTTATCTCATGCTGAAGATCCTGGTAGCTTTCCGTTAGAGAAGTTATATCCCCACGAACTGCTGTATATTTTTCATGAAGCTCTCCATAACGATCTCTTTCAAAACGTAAATTCTTATTACAAGTCCCAAGTTCTTCTGTAACTTTTTCAAGCTTATTACTTAAGTCAGTAACTTCATTCACATTGTAATTCAAAGCACTTTCTTGTCTTCTTGACTTGACTTTCACTTCTTTGAATCTCTCTTCTAGCACGGAATACTCTTTCTTCAGAGTTGCTACACTTAATTCCAATTCTGAAGCTTTCCTAGTCAAAGTATTCTTTTCTTCCTCAAACATGTCTCTTTCAGACTTCACACGATTATAGTTTCTAACTTTGAAATCATCTGCCCTGTATTCATCCTTAATATCTACAAGTTGACAAGAATATTGTTCACATTTGTACCTAAGTTCGTCCACTTCATTCTGTAATCTAATGCACTGTTCACTGCGAGATTTCAAGTCCACGTCTTTGTTTATAAGCATGCTCTCAGTTGATGTGCTGACTGCCTCCAACTCCTTTATTCTCAATTTGAGCGGCCACACTAGTTCATAGACTCGTAGCTGGAATGGAAAAAATAAACATCAATATATTCAAATACTGCATATGTAACTTTACTACCTTGATGAGCTAGACACATCCATGTACAGTTGCCAGCTGTTATTTTATTTCCTGCCTTTTTCAATACCCAGAAATACCAAGAAAAGACCCTTTGTAAGGAGGAGCTGAGCCAACGCTCATATCAATTCACCAGAAGATCCATATACTCCATCCTTCACACCTCAGCACCTTGGGTATGAAGTAGGTAGTGAAAATAAAAAAAAGTATGCTGACAGAATGAGGTCTTGCTACTAGCTTTTGAACATTGTTGTACGGTTTTCTTTAAGATAAAAAAAAAATAAAAAATTTTAGCTGATGGCGCGATACTATTTACTTTACATAATAAAATTTTGAGCTAAGCAATAAACGACAGATACCTACTGTCAAAAGTCCAATTTCATAATATAAATGGTTCCTTCTGTTCATTACATTGTTTTATTCAATAAACTTGATAAGCTAGCAGTGGCTAGAGACAGCAGTTACTTCTATAGTGTCTACCACAACTTCACCCAGACAAATTAAAAACTACCTTGTTAGGCTTGTAACAAAGTATTCTCACAGCTTATTCCTTGGGTATGGCAGTCCAGTGGCTTAGTCAATGAGCTATGAGGGATCCTATATAACACAATATTTCCTGTTTCTTAGGATACTCCCATAGAAAATACGGTAGGGAATTTGAAATAAAACACTAACATCATAGGTTAAGTACAGCTCAAAACAGAATCACTCAAGATGATTACCAGAGATTTGCTACTTACTAATTCAAGTACTGAAAGAGTATTTTTATGATAGTTAAACACAATTAAAGTGAGCACTCTTACTGATGTATACTGCTGTAAAGTTAATTGCTGAACAGGAGTAGACCGAAGACGAATGAGTTCTTCTTCAGACAACTGAAGATTAGCGAGTGATGCTCTAATTTCTTCTTGTCGTACTGCAAGTCTGAAAATTATATTTTTAGTTGTTTATGATATAATACTGGACGAGGTACAGTCTAAATTTACTACATGCCATAAAATAGAAATAATAAGTCTAAATATATCCAAAACCACCATTACTCAAGTACATAGCAATATGCTACTCATGACAGACATTGGAAGAAAGCTGTCTGATAAGATACATCAGAGAGTGCTGAAAAGGTCTGGCAACATGGAAACAATCAGTGAGGAACGACTAGCAAAGAGAGTACAGAAAACAGAATCATGTCAAGTAAAGCAGAGAGGGAGACCAAGAAAAATTTTATGGATGAGGTGGAAGGTATACTGAGTGCACGTATTATGTCAGTAGAGTGGGAATGAGAAAGTGCAAGAGATAAGGATGGGGGCTGTAATGTTGGATTGTTTGGTGTGTAGGGTTTCAAGGAGATGAAGTGGATGGGGGTAAACCAAGGACTTAATATGTGACAAATGGGAAGAGTGGGACAACTGATGAATGAGTGTACTCTCTGACTAGGCCATCCCATTTACAAGGAGACTTACAACCATTATTTAGGCATGCATAAATAAAAAATATTCTCTTTAAAACAATCCTTGAACTGCATTACTATACACACTTAGTTCAAAAGACTACACTTATCAAGATATCATAAGAAAAGAATTAAATTTTTTCCTAATACTGTACATGAATAAGATTATTATTTGTACACTGATAGCTACAGGTAATTTTCATCCATCTCTAATTGCAACTTTGAATGATCTACTTCAAATATCTGAAACTTTTCAAGGTAGAAAAGTAAATTCATCAAATCAGAAAATGCTCCAAAAGTCCATGGTGGAATTACCAACTAAGTGCTTTTTCCCATATTAGTAACAACAGAACACCAATATGAATGCATATCAAAGACGACAAAGAAGGCTACATAAAAATAAAGTATATAGTATTAATGAATTTTAATACAGTAATAATGATCTAATAATATTGTATCTGTGAAAATGTACTTACTACTAATAGACTTGAAAAACAACAAAAGCCTTTTATTTTTATATTTTTACTGATAAGTCAAAAAACAGACACAAAATTTATTACGTATGAGGTTGTATCTGTGAAAATGTACTTACTACTAACAGAATTGAAAAACAACAAAAGCCTTTTATTTTTATTTTTTTACTGATAAGTCAAAAAACAGACACAAAATTTATTACATATGAGGACTTTCTAATATCTCAGACAGGTATTTGCAAATGAACTGCTTAATATCAAGTGAGAGAGTGAAGACCACTATTAGTCCTATTACTTCACCTCTTTTGATTTTGCTGGAAGACAGAACATTTCTGTGTCAACTGAACCAGTTCCCTCGCTGCCCGTTCACGTATGGTGCTCAATTCCTCTTTCACTCGTAACAGTTCTGCTTCTAATCTAAAAAAAATTAATGTGGGAATCACGTCTTCAAAATATATCAGAATAAAACAAGAAATAAAAAATTATTACACTGTATTTTGACAGCTTATCTATATGTTTTAATTGTCCAGTAAGAGGCTTTCAGGACTGAAAAAGATATATTATTCTTTTTGGTCAAAGAATATTTTCATGTGATAACAGCCTCAGCTTCAGGATAATTTATATATTATTAAGTCAGAATCAACAATATATGGAGAATACCATACTAAGGACATTTACAAAATTGGCAAATCAACAAAAAGTATGGGGTTCCAAAATAAGTGATATAGCTCCTATGGTTTGTAAACACAAATACAAGTATAGATTTTGAATACACTTCTAGTGAAGGTTAGGACTGTGCAGCTTATATTAATTCATCTCATGAGCTTAAAGTATATAAGAATGTGCTATAAAATACAGGGAGTCTCGGCTTAAGCTGTTGTCGAGTTACGATGTTTCGTTGTTATGACGCAGGCCCATAAATTATTTATAAATCAATTATTCGACCTACTTGTTTCGTGTGGTAAATACAAACTTCGTGCATTGAACAGCTTGTTGGTGTGGCAGACGAATACACATCTAGCAACACTAATGTATAAGTATATATCATGTTAATAGCTTTATTTATTTATCTGTTTATGTATTTGGTTATTTGAAGGAATTAGATTGAATTAATTTACAAAATTTTACCAAACACATGGTCGTACATACGATCTTTATGCAGAACAGGTTGACCGTGATGGATTACTGCATTGTTGTATACATTAATGGCTTTATTTATTTATTTGTTTAAATATATGGTTATTTGAAGCAATTAGAAATTAGTTATTTACAAAACTACCAAATACATAGCTGTAAATCTGATCTTCATGCAAAAAAGTTTGTTGAATGTGCCGAAAAAATACATTGTTACATGGCATATGCTATATTGCTCTTGTGCTCATTCGCTGTGATTAATAAGCAGCATAGTAGGCTAATGACTGAAATGAAGTGGTTATTAGTGCTTTGCTGGATGACCAGTATCAACAGTTCATCCCTGTGAGACTCCTGTTGATTCACGAGAAAGCAAAAACATTGTTCAATGTGGTGAAAATGGAAAAGGGGGAAGAACTATCGCCCAGTTCCCGCTTGTATGCCATATTGTTCTCATGCTCAATTGCTGGGGATAACCCTTTCAACCTTGGTGAAAACGGAAAGGTTTTAGATTTTTGTATAGTATATTTATATATATCTTTTATATATATATAGACTGGTATATGTATGATGCATAATACACTGAATGTACATAAGAACTGTGTTTATTTGAAGACACAGATGAAGCAAAAATGGAAAGCCTTTAAACTTTTACATGCCGTACTGGATAATGTACAGAATTTGCATATATTTGTACATGTTTTGTATATAGTGTACAGACTTTGTTATATATTTGATGCATAACGCGATAAATGTCGATATCGTGTAGAAGACACGTATACGTGTAGAACCAAATGCTGAAATGTTGTGAAGGTTCCCCTTAAGTTGGAAATGGGGGCTGATGATGGTAGCCAATCAGAGGAGTAAAGGTAAGGAATACTGTATAGTGCACTTTCACTATTTTTATGTCTTAGATTATTTATTTTTAGCATAGGTGGGGGACCTAGGTTTGTATTCAGGTGAGTTCTGACTTACTCTGAACATCGAGATACATCATATTTCAGGAATGGAACCCTGACGTAAATCTGGGACCCCCTGTAATGGCTAATTAATGTCTCGGCAAAAGGATAAAATAATCACACATACCTTTGACACAAAGCAGTAAGGTACATTACTCTTTTTGAAATGGCATTAAGCCAAGACACTATTGCCCAACGACTACGTAATTACAAAATGGATTATAATCATGGGAAAACTCTCATGAATATTCTGCTTAAATTGCTAAGGAGTCCATAAATATTAATATGACATGTATGAGTTAATATATACAAGTTCATAATACTGTATATTACATAAAATCCTTGCCCTCAAAGAGAGAGAGAGCTACATTTCATGGTCTACTGATCATTATACTACTTTGAGGTATAAATTTACTTTTACCTGTTTATTTGGATCTGTTTACTGCTAATGTCACTGTCTTTTTGAGCTAGAGCACTAGCAGCAGCAGCTTCATGCTGAGCTGGAAGTGCTACTATCTGAGCATCTTTGCTCTGTAGTTCCAATTTTTGTTTTTCAACAATTCGCTGAAGTTCAGCTCTATCAGCTACCAAAGCCTGTAGCTCTCTAGCTTGTCTGTAACAGTAGAGAATAATATTAGCTGAAATAAAGGAAAAATATTTTTATTTTGCGTTTTAGTAGTACAAGGAGTTTTAAAACTTAAAGGAACAACGTCTTTAAGGAAATTTCACTATGTTACAAGTTTTCAACTGAACCATTTACCTAGGTGTGAATTAGTCACACTGCTATGTGATTTATGAAAATCAGTGCAAAAAAAAACAGGTTCTAAATACAAATTTGCTTAACAGTATCTTAGTTTTTAAGTACAATTTAACATAAAATTCACAATGTATGCAATATTAAAACTATATGCTATACTCTGTCATAAATATATTCTTAACAGTATAAATAATTTACACATGGAATCAAGTACTTGGTAATGGCTATATGTAATGTTTTAGCCAAATAATTTAATGTAGTAGGTTGACTCATGGCATCAACTGCCTGTTGCGATACTACAGCTGAAGGGTCTTGTGGACTTAAATAAGACTGTCCATGACAGTTCGATGTTAAGTCTTCCTTCAGTTACGGTTCTCTTTCTATGCCTACATCAACACCGAATATTCTTGGATATTCGTTACATGTCTTATTATCCCTTCACATCTGACAAGTCACAATGCTCCCCATCTCTATTTCTCTTTAGGTTTTCTTCATGCCAAGGCACGTTGAGGGTAGATTTTTTTTTTTTTTTTGGCCTGTCCTGGTGTCACAAACATAAAAAAAAATCTGTTAACTGCAATATAAATATTTTCAAACCAATTCTTGATCAAATATTTAGCTGGCCTTTTTCTACAAAATAAATAAAACAATATAATAATACAGATACTAATTATTAGATATGTTTGCAAAATTATCTGAAACCAGAATAAGAGGTATCGAAGACAAAGAAAATTTTCAAAATATTGTTTTAAGAGGTGAAAGTGCACAATGAAAAAGTCACATATAATGATATCCATAAAGTGGAGATTTGTAGCTCGCGGATTGGTCGGTGCATCGACTGCTTCTTCCAATCTACCTGAAGACTCTGGAACTATCCTTCCTTCCATCTTTCCCAATTTTTATTCTGTCTTTCCTAAGTTTTTAAGCTATCTTCCTTAAAAAAGCAGATCTATCGTCATATCAGAGCCTAATCCTGCCATCTCTAGGTCTTCAGTACTTGGACTATTCTTTCAGTCTCTCCTTCTCCTTTGTGTATCATTACCTCATCTCTGCCTTGTCTGTAACTTTTATTTTTTCCTTCGACCTAATGTTTTCTTTGTGCCCAGGCCTTTATTGATGAGGGTAATTTTTTTGCCTGTCCTGGTGTCATACTCATTAAAAAACAAAAAGTGTTTACAAATATATAAGTAATGCTATTACTCTACTGGAAGTGTGGGCACCAATATTAACCCAAATAACAAATATAAATTAAGTTACCATCTAACTTTATCCTCAAACTCTAAGTTCTATAAATGGATATCATATGTGTTCAGGATTTTATTTACCTATATACTCATCTTACAACTATCATGGTAATCCTGTTCTACTTTTTCAGATGTTACTGCGGGATATTATTTTCATCTCAGAATAAGATTTCCTTAAAAACAACAGAATATTGGTAACAAATCCTCTGTTAATAAAGGTTCAGCTGTACAACTAACATGATTTATTCATAATGATATGTTATTTGTTATAATGCACATACCTTCTACTCGAAAATCGACCTTCCACGCTTTCTCCATCACTAGTTACAGTGAGATCTGTAGGAACAGAAACTTCAACACTTGCATCACCAGACATTGTGCCACCAAGTCACTAGGCATGATTATCTGTAAAAGTAGGTGTTATAAATTTTCTGTAGAAAACATGGTAACAATATGCAAAGAAAAGTACTGTGAAGTGCTATGACAGCTAGTGTATCTATATTAACATATTTAAATAACTGAAGCACTGATGTAGTAATCGTTAAAATAAAATGCTACATTTATAGGAAGTGGCAATTCTATGGCATAATTATCATTATATTTGTCCATCATAGATTTTTTTAGTCTCGAAATTCATCTCTGGGAATGAACATATGATAAATATGACAATATATGGATATATTTTTTACGATACCTATTTTATAAAGCATGTATTACATTAACGTTTTAGGGACATTATAAAGCAAAATATATAGCTTCTATTAGAGAAAGAGAAAAAACCGAAAAACATACCATTAGATGTTTTGCTGAATATCACTTCTGCAGTTATAGCTGGATATGTTTTAAATAAATTGTAAGTATCACTATTACTATCAAATCATTGTTTATGTATTGTTATGCAGTGTTCACCCCCTTATCGCGGTAGTTCGGTTCCGGGACCCGGCGCGAACCAGGAAAACTGCGGAGTAGGATCAGCCTATATGTACATAGATATTTTAATTTATTTTTACGCTTACACTGTATAAACCCTCCCTGTACTATTAACAAATCACCCTTTACTTCATAAATAACAGCATGCAACGTAAATTTATATGAAAGTGATAGATAAAATTACGGTGAATGAAGTGGTAATTACATGACATACTCATTTACAATTATTTTTAAGTTTACGTACTGTATAAACCCTCCCTTCACCGTTAAAAAAACATGAACTATCTCACGTAGGTGAGAGCTACTGGAAATATAAATATATATGCTAGCTCACGTAGCTATCGGACACTACATATATCGCATGATGCAATACTGTGAGTTATACTGTACGTACGTATATCTAAATTTATGTTTTTTACTATTTTTTACTGTTTTATTATTCTTAGGCTAGGAAATACTTGTTTTATCAATAAAATAGTGAAAATTTTAATATTCACTAGGTCACGTAGGTGAGAGCCTTTGTGTTTTCCAAAACACTGATACCGGTATTGTATTTTACGTGGTGCAATACTGTTTACTAATTTTTGCTGTTTTATTATTCTTAGGCTAAGAAATACGTTTTTTTTATCAATAAAATCATGAAACTATTGGAAATATAAATATATATGCTAGCTCATGTAGCTATCGGACACTCTTTCGCATGATGCAATACTGTGAGTTATACTGTACGTACGTACGTATATCGAAATTTATGTATATGCTAGCTCACATAGCTATCGGACACTACATATATCGCATGATGCAATACTGTGAGTTATACTGTACGTACGTATATCTAAATTTATGTTTGTTTATTATTTTTTACTGTTTTATTATTCTTAGGCTAGGAAATACTTGTTTTATCAATAAAATAATGAAAATTTTAATATGCACTAGGTCACGTAGGTGAGAGCCTTTGCGTTTTCCAAAACTGATAACGGTATCGTATTTTACGTGGTGCAATACTGTTTACTATTTTTTACTGTTTTATTATTCTTAGGCTAAGAAATACATTTTTTTTATCAATAAAATCATGAAACTACTGGAAATATAAATATATATGCTAGCTCACGTAGCTGCGACCCCAATACATTGTACGCTATCGAACACTATTTCGCATGATGCAATACTGTGAGTTATACTGTACTTACGTATATCATTCAGTTATTAGTACAATGTATATTAATTTAAAATTCATTTACTTATTTGATGATTGTACAAAATCTATTGTATTTATTCATTGTAATTTGGACCAAATATTCCTTTTGTAAAGATAATACTTTTCAAAAGAGGTGGTCAATAATCGTATCTATCTATCTAGCTATCTATCTAAATTTATGTTTTTTACTATTTTTTACAGTTTTATTATTCGTAGGCTGGGAAATAAATTTTTTTTATTAATTAGGAAATGAAATGTTTTTTTCAATAATAAAATTAAAATACTGAATTTTTTTTTTTATTTTAATATTTTTGCATATACCCATAAAATAAAATAATAATTTACCCCCCCAAAAAATCGCGATAAAGTGAGAACGCAAATAACCAGGGGAACACTGTAGTATCTAATTTTCTTTTCATCTATTTATATTATTTCACTTTTCAAAGTGTTGTACAATATCAAAGGAATGCATTAGTACCTGTGGAGAGCAGCTATGTGATAACATGATTGGCACTATAAAAAAGAACTCAATATTTTACAAACCATTGATAAATGGGAAAAGTTTCAGAGCTATTTTAAGAAACTTCATAGAATTGTCTTGAATATGACCAAATTACTTAAAAAGTTAATTTATCAAGAACTCTAAAATCACAAGACGAACAAACTTAAAAAGACTCTGCTAAAGGATTTTCTCATAAATTATTAAACATTTTAACACATTTTATTAAGGATTGAAAATATATGACTAGAGATTTATTCCCAATTTATAAATCAATATCATATATAATATTGCTAATTTTTTACCTCAAAATCGTAAAAAAAACATTATTTTTGAAAGGTGAATATGATGCATCTTTCAATGCTTGCAGTACTAAGCCTTTTTTGTCACAATGCATAAGTAGATTTTAAACGATCTACAAAGTTTTTAAGTATGGTAGCTTTATGAAGATATAGTTCATAACAGAATTTGTTGTGGATAACTTCAGTAGCACTGCTGCTTATACTGGTCTTATTGAAGAATGTAAATTCCAAGTGTATATATATATATATATATATATATATATATATATATATATATATATATATATATATATATATATATATATATATATATATATATATATATATATATACAGTGTTGCCTCACTTATCTCGGTAGTTCGGTTCCGGGACCAGCGCGAACCAGGAAATCCGCGAAGTAGGATCCGCCTATATGTACATAGATATTTTAATATATTTTTATGCTTACACTGTATAAACCCTCCCTGCACTGTTAAAAAACACCCTTTACATTATAAATAACAGCAAGCAACGTAAATTTTTATGAAAGTGATAGATAAAATTACAGTGAATGAGGTGATAATGACGTGACATACATACTCATTTACAATTATTTTTTCGTTTACGTACTGTATAAATCCTTCCTGCACTGTTAAAAAAACACCCTTTACATTATAGATAACAGCAAGCAACGTAAATTTTTATGAAAGTGATAGATAAAATTACGGTGAATGAGGTGATAATGACATGACATACATACTCATTTACAATTATTTTTAAGTTTACGTACTGTATAAACCCTCCCTCCCTGCACTGTTAAAAAAACACCCTTTACATTATAAATAACAGCAAGCAACGTAAATTTTTATGAAAAAGATAGATAAAATTACGATGAATGAGGTGATGATGACATGACACACATACTCATTTACAATTATATTTTCGTTTACGAACTGTATAAACCCTCCCTGCACTGTTAAAAAACATCCTTTACATTATAAATAACAGCACGCAACGTAAATTTCAATAAAAAAATGAAAATACTGCAAATTTTTTTTTCAATATTTTAACATTTTTGCATATACCCATAAAATAAAATAATAATTTATCAAAAAAAAAAAAAAAAAAAAACCGCGATAGAGTGAGAACGCGAACCAAGAAGCGCGAATAACCGGGGTAACACTGTATATATACATATATATATATATATATATATATATATATATATATATATATATATATATATATATATATATATATATATATATATATATATATATATATATATATATATATATATATATACTGTATATATATTTTCGTTGTTTTATTTAATGGGCTTTTCCTGCCATATATATATATATACATATATATATATATATATATATATATATATATATATTATATATATATATATATATATATATATATATATATATATACAGTGTTCCCTCCCTTATCGCGGTAGTTCGGTTCCGGGACCCGGCGCGAACCAGGAAAATCGCAAAGTAGGATCAGCCTTAAAAAAAAAATGAATAAATAAATAAATAAATAAAATAAAATAAATTAAAGATGATTATGACACCAGGACAGGCCAAAAATTATAAAATAAAACGGCCTTTATCAGGCTGTAAAGAGAAACAGAGATGGAGAGTGTAATAATCTGTCAGATGTGAAGGGATTATAAAAGATGTGTAATGAATATCCAGCACTCTGCTGGGTTTACTATACCTCTGCATTACTTTCATGATGTCTATTCTAAAAATTTTCCTTAGATCTTATTATTGTTATTATTATTACTATTGGCAACAATAATTTTCCTTTGATGATGATTGGGGAGATTATTAGTATTATTATTATCATTATTATTATTATTATTATCATCATCATTATTATTACGAATTCGTAATTAAACCATTATTTTTACTATAAATAATGTAGTTTTAGCTGAATGAACAAGAGTTAAAGATTCTCTCTCTCTCTTTCTCTCTCTCCAACATTCTATTCTACCCAACCCCCCACACTCTCTCTGTCCCAGCCAACTAGGGAGGGGCACTTTACACAGTTATTAAAAGTAAATAAACCAACAGATGTACAAACAATGATGAGCCCTTAATAATAATAATAATGATGATGATGATAATAATCTCCACAATCATCATCAAAGGAAAATTATTCTTGCCAATGATAATAATAATAATAATAATAACAATAATAATAATAATAATAATAATAATAATAATAATAATAATAATAATAATAATAATAATAATAAGATCTAAGCAGAATCATTGGAATAGACATCATGAAAGTAATGCTGAGGTATATTAAAACCCAGCAGAGAGCTGGATATTCATTACACATCTTTTATAATCCCTTCACATCTGACAGGTCATTACACTCTCCATCTTTGTTTCTCTTTACAACCTGATAAAGTCTGTTTTATTTTATCATTTTTTGGCCCATCCTGGTGTCACAATAATTTTATTTTATTTTATTTATTTATTTTTTTTTGCCAAAAAAAAAACCGCGATGCAGTGAGAACGCGAACCAAGAAACACTAATAACCGGGGAGAACACTGTACAGGAAATTTCAATATGTACTAGCTCACGTAGGTGTGACCATTTTCGTTTTCCGAAACACTGATACTGGTATTGTATATTACATGGTGCAATACTGTGAGTAATTATGTTTTTTACTATTTTATTATTCTTAGGCTAAGAAATTTTACTATTTTTTACTGTTTTATTATTCTTAGGCTAAGAAATACATTTTTTTATCAATAAAATAATGAAAATACTGGAAATTTTAATATATCCTGGCTCACGTAGGTACGACCCTTCGCGTTTTCCGAAACGCCTATACAGGTATGGTACTTTCTATGGTGCAGTTACATGTTTAAATTTATGTTTTTTTACTATTTCTTACTGTTTTATTATTCTTAGGCTGGGAAATACATTTTTTTATGAATAAAATAATAATAAAAAAAGAAAATTCAATAAAATAATGAAAATACTGAAAATTGCAATTTTTTAATATTTTAATATTCTCGCATATACCCAGAAAAAAAAATTGCCAAAAAAAATACTGCGATGCACTGAATTCGCGATAGGCGAACCATGATATAGCGAGTGGTTACTGTTTATATACACAGTGGAACCTTCGCTCACGAACTTAATCCATTCCTAAACCCTGTTTGTGGGGTAAGACAATACTTTCCCTTTGAAATGTATGTTATTTCATTCAATCCGTTCCAAGTCACAATAAATATACATTTAATAATTTTTCTAATGAGTATAAATTGAAAAATACCATGTCTTATACCTGTAAAAGGAAAGTTACATTAATAATAGAAAGGAATTCTACTCTACTTAAATAAAACTTGGTACAGTACTATATTCAACTTTGTGGATGATGTTGCTGGCACACGTGAATGGTGGCGGAGGAGGACTACTTCTTAGATTTTGTCATGTCGTACTGCGTTGCAATATCAGAAACATGAACACCATTTTCATGCTTAAAAATTATTTCCTTCTTAGTTTCCACTGTTATGAGTCTAGGGTGTTTGACACCATTGTCATTAACGCACTTCACTTTCTTAGAGACATAATGAGGGCTAGCATAAAGTAAGGGCAAAACAATGGAAAAGTACAAAGATCAACAAACAGAGCACGAACGAACTACACAAATGAGAGAGCAACCACGCGGGCGAGCGGGAACATGGTTGCTTGCCTGGATGTGCGTGTTTGTGAGTCAACGCAAATTTTATTCATAAATTATATTCGTGGGGCAAGTTGCTCGTGGGGGAGGGTGTTTATGAGCAAAGGAAACTACACCTAGTTTTCAGAATAACGCCTAGATAGGTTCTCAGAAGTGTCGGGTAACTGGAAAATCGCGTGAAAAAACGAGATATTTTCCATAGGAAACAATGATAAAGGGCATAGATATGTTCCAAACCATACATAGACACATCATGCCAAAGATATAAGATAAGTAAAAAACATATTTTATTACTACATAGCAAAGCAGAAAGCCCTGTATCTATTTTTAAGAGTATACAAAAGATATTCATGTTCACTTTACAGCTAGAACTTAACATACATTACTGTACTGTACTCTATTATGCAGTGGGCAACAGTCATACAGTACACTGGGACATGCATGGTGGCCGTGAGCAAGTAACTTATGCGGTAGAAGAGGAGGAGGATGCAGGAGAATAAACCTCTATCTGCAAATGTAAACAAAGATAAAATAGAAATTATAAATAACCAAAGAAAGACTAAAAAACGAAAAAAAAAAAATTATGCAATGCCTAAATCTACCATATGACAGATTAAAAAACTTAATCTACATTCTCTAGAGAGGCGCAGAGTTAGGGGAGATATGATTGAGGTGTATAAATGGTTTAAAAGGATTAACAAGGGTGATATTAATAAAGTTTTAAAAATTCATGATCAAACCAGAACTCGTAATGGGTATTGGATTTAAGCTTGATAAATTTAGGTTCAGAAGGGAAAATGGTGAAACTTGGCTTGGTAATACTGTAGAGTATCTGATACATGGAACAGGATTCCTGGTAGGATAATAAATGCCAATACCTTAGACACCTTCAAATGTAGATTAGATAGACATATAACAAGAGGTAGGGTGGGTGTATATATAATGTACAATGATGATGGTCTTTTCTTATTGTAATCCTCTATGTGCTCATGGAAGAAGCATCCGCGGGCACTTATTTACTATAAAAAAAAAATTTTTTTTTTGGGGGGGGCGGCATTATTCGCGAAATTCGAATTTTTTTACTATTATTTTTTGGGAGCATTATTGCAATTTCGCGGATAAAAGAAATCGCGCATAAAAGGAACAAGGTGTACTGTGTGTTTGTGCATATATATATATATATATATATATATATATATATATATATATATATATATATATATATATATATATATATATATATATATATATATATATATATATATATATATATATATATATATATATATATATATATATTAATGAAAATGGGCAACAACATGTTGAGGAGTGTAGTAAGATTTAAATGCCACATAATAGGATTCACAAGAACTGTTAAAAACTACTCTAAATAAATAGGAGTGGACATGACAGAAAATAACAAATTTCTGACCAAGCAATGTCATAGTGCACCAAAACCATGACTTATTTGTCATTAGCAATGAAATCCAAGTTTGGTACAAGTCCGTAATAGTAGTACAGTGTTCCTTCCATTATCGCGAGGGTTCGGTTCCGGGACCCGGCGCGAACCAGGAATATCGAGGAGTAGGATCAGCCTATATGTACATAGATATTTTAATTTATATTTACGCTTACACCGTATAAACTGTATAAACCCTCCCTGTACTGTTAACAAACCACCCTTTACTTCATAAATAACAGCATGCAAGCGTAAATTTATATGACATACTCATGTACATAGGTATTTTACAATTATTTTTACGTTTACTGTATAAACCCTCCCTGCACTGTTAAAAAACCACCGTTTACTTTATAAATAACAGCATGCAACGTAAATTTATATGTACGTGATAGGTAAACTTACCTTATCTGTTATGGTTAACATTTTCCTTTGCCGCTTAGGCTCACTACAAGAAGCCTTAGAAGATGAAGGATGCTTGGGAGGCATTGCAAAGGTTAAAATATGCGGGTAAAAAAATCACAAGCAAAACGAATTAATAAGCACAACGTGAACGGCGCACACGTGAGTTAGACTGAACGAGCCTTTGTCCGAAACGCTGATAGCGGTATCGAATTTTACATGTTGCAATACTGTTAGTATTTATGTTGTTTACTATTTTTTACTGTTTTATTCTTAGGCTAAGAAATACGTTCTTTCATCAATAAAATCCTGAAACTACTGGAAATATAAATATATATGCTACCTCACGTAGCTGCGACCCCAATACAATGTACGCTATCGGACACAAGCAAAACGTTTAATAAGTACAACGTGAACGGCGCACACGTGAGTTAGACTGAACGAACCTTTGTCTGAAACGCTGAGAGCAGTATCGCATATTATATGTTGTAATACTGTTAGTATTTATGTTTTTTACTGTTTTATTATTCTTAGGCTAAGAAATAAGTTTTTTTTATCAATAAAATCATGAAACTACTGGAAATATAAATATATACGCTAGCTCACGTAGCAGCGACCCCAATACATTGTATGCTATAGGACACTATTTCGCATGATGCAATACTGTGAGTTATACTGTACGTACGTATATCTAAATTTATGTTTTTTACAATTTTTTACTGTTTTATTATTCGTAGGCTGGGAAATTAATTTTTTTTATCAATTAGATAATGAAATATGTTTTTTTTTAATAAAAAAATTAAAATACTGAGAATTTTTTATTTTTTTAATATTTTTGTATACCCAAAAAAATAAAATAATAATTTGAAAAAAAAAAAAAACCGTGGTACAGTAAAAACATGAACCAAGAAACGCGATCCAGCGGGGGATCACTGTATATACAAGTGATACCCATATATCACATGAGACATCAATAAAATTCTGTTTGCAGTATCAAACTGGGGTCATAAGATGCAATCAAACCTTTAGCTAGTAAAAGGTTGCTTTACGTACCATGTAAAACTAAAAAACTCTTGCTTTCCAAGTTTGCAATCTGCGTTACTTTCGGTTAAGGTGTGCTTTATGCACCCCTTCCTTATCCTACCAGAGATATAAGCGTTGCCATCATTTAATGAAATGTGCAGCGCTGATGTATAAACACCCAAATGTGACCTATCAAGGTAAGCAAGGTTCAAATTTGAGTTAGCTTAGTTAGATTAAATACCCACCGCTGCCCACCAATTTAAGCCCTAACACAAAAACCGTAATTTCCGAAGAGAACAATTATTAGATTAATTCAATACACAATGAAATCTATCAGAAAATATAATTTTGTTCAGAAAGTAAAAGGGTGCATAAAACGAATCTTAATATTTTTTTTTTCTAAGTTTCATCCACAGAGCGCATTAGGTCGATTGCAAGGGATAAAGCAGAAATTGTTTGCTTTCACACCCCAATCAGTGAAATGGAAATATGAAATTGAAAAATAATCAAAAAACAAATAAACCATAATTCCAGTAATCAATTTGTTTCTTATGGGGGATGAACAAACATAACTAATCACCCAACCTAATCTAAATTTGTATAGTAAATTTCATGAGCTTTTCTTATTAATTGTGATGTATCTTTAAGTTTGTTTACTGGGTGTGAAATAACCCAACTAACCAATCAAATCTAACCTAATACTGTATTGAATCATATGAAACTTTTGTCCTGAGTGTGTGAAAGTAAACATTTACCAATAACACTAATGGTAGAGCATTTATCATAAAACACAAATAGTCATTACTGACTTCATACGAGACACGTTTTCTATCCTAAATCAAGTTTTACCACATTGCTCATGTAGAGGGAACAACATATACCTTAAATACGTATCTCGGTAAAGGTCCAGTTTGACTCCGGCGCCTTAATTTTACCCTCCTCAATAAGGTTAACCCCCTAAGCCCGAGTTTTACCTCACCTAACCTAGGTTAGGTAAAATCCCTAAGCCTGTGTTTTACCTAACCTACCCTAGGTTAGGTAAAGCACGGGCATAGGGGGTTTACCCTATTGAGGAGGGTAGAATTAAAGCACCGGAGTTATACAGGTCATTTACCTATATCTCAAGTAACCAATTTTATGGGTAATAAGTTATAACCGGAATGAAAAAAAAAAATCATATATTTGAAAAAGTCGCCACTTAAAACGGATTTAGAATTTCAGATCACAAATTAATTAACGATGGCACAGGTCCGAGCTATGATTAGGCTTATAGAAGACCAAGGAAATTACTCATTTCACAAAGATTAATGATCATGTCGATTATATTTACGGGGTTTTCAGGACTTTTCGGTTTTGTTAAAGTTTTTGCTTTGATACCTACAAATTCGGTTTATTGTTCCCCCTAAAACGATGATCATGGGCGAAATAATCGCTAGCTCGCCACCCTCAAAATAGCGAGAGAAAAGAAAAAAAAAAAACGCCTTTACTTTTGACTATAAATAAGACTTATGTACATAAGAAAATAATGTAAATTTTAATATATTTCTATCACCTCATAAGACGGCGAGGACTAAATCCAGAATGGGGGACCAAATGTGTACCTCATTCCCATACAGTGCTACCAGATATCTTTTGCCAAATTATGCTAGACTCCATTCAAAATAATGCTATGGGATTAAATTATGCTAACTTTCAGAGCTAGTTTATTTTCACAGAAACCCATTATAAACATAATAGTTAACACCCGTAACATGCAACGTAAATATAAAGGAGGTCAACAACCTAACTTTTATGGGTCTGTAGAAATGAAACTATTTTTAAAGTCAACCTTCGTAAAACAACTTACAAAAAATTTCAGAAACATAAATATGTAGACAGAAATAGATATTATGGACAAAAATGACACCGACGCCCGACACAGATAAGAACATAAGAACATAAAAATAGAGGACACTGCCAGCCACTGGCACACACGAGGCAGCTCCATTTTTTAATTGTATTTTCAGCATGTCTAACCTATTCTATTCTACTCTACTTATTTATTCTATTTTTCTTTTTATGATTTTTCTAATAAGCACTAACCTATTCATACCCACCCTACCTCTGTCATATGTCTATCTAATATACATTTGAAGGTGTCTAAGGTATTGGCATTTACTATCATACTAGGAAGCTTGTTCCATGCATCAGCTACTCTATTACCAAACCAATTTTTACCAATTTCCCTTCTGAACCTAAATTTATCAAGCTTAAATCCATTATTACGAGTTCTGGTTTGATCATGAATTTTTAAAACTTTATTAATATCTCCCTTGTTAATCCCTTTAAACCATTTATACACTTCAATCATATCCCCCCTAACTCTTCGCCTCTCTAGAGAATGTAGATTAAGTTTTTTTAATCTGTCCTCATATGGTAGATTTCTGATATTGTGTATCATCTTGGTCATTCTTCGCTGCACTCTCTCCAAGGATTCAATTTCCATTCTATAATAGGGTGACCAGAATTGCACAGCATAATCTAAATGGGGCCTAACTAATGCAAGATAGAGCTGCAAAATAACTTTTTCCGTCCTATTGCTGACGCTTCTTGAGATAAATCCTAAAATTCTGTTTGCTTTATTTCTGACTGCTGTGCATTGCTCTCTTGGCTTAAGACTACTACTCACAAGAACTCCCAAATCCCTTTCACACTGAGAACTCATGATTTCATGGTTATTTAGCTTATAACTAGTATTGTCTTTTATAGTACCCATTTTAACTACTTTACATTTTTCAACATTAAATTCCATTTGACATTTGTCCGACCATTCAGATAATCTATTTAGATCTTCCTGTAAAGCATGAATGTCTTCTTTTCCATTTATAGTTCTACCTATTTTAGTGTCGTCTGCGAATTTACTTAGGTTACTACTGATATCCGAATCCAGATCATTTAGATATACGATGAATAATAGAGGACCCAGTACCGAGCCTTGAGGTACCCCGCTAGTAACCGAGCCCCACTCTGATTTCTCTCCATTTATGCAAACCCTCTGTTTTCTGTCTTTTAACCATTGTTTGATCCATCTGAGCACAGCTCCTCCTATACCATGAGCTTCCAGCTGGTTTCAACATAATCGTCTGACTGCTGACAATAAACGAAAGAATCTTTTCAAGTTCATATAAGTAAACTTTGTTGCGTGCTCAAAGAAGGAGGCGTAATATCAAGAAAATGATGTAACAAGAAAGGTGTAATCTGTAATATAAACATAGTGGCATTCAGATAGAATGCGTTCATTCCTAAGTATAGCAGATATAAGCTATAAGGTTGGATTTCTTTATACCTTCTGTGGTGTGTAGTTGGTAGTACCTTGACTTAGTAATTATAAGTCCTAGGTTCCAGTCCCGGTCGGGGTACTTACCTAATTGTACTTACCTAATTGTGTTTACGGGAAAGAGCCCAAAGCTCGTATCTTCCCGTCTCCTCATCGGTTCCATTTTAGACTTAGTGATACTTATCATACCTGTCCTTAAAACTATGGATTGAGATAGCATTAACTACCTCCTCGCTTAGCCAATTCCAATTATCAACTACTCTTACACTGAAAAAGTATATCCTTACATCCTGCACAGAAGTTTTCTTACAAAGCTTCAAACTATGACCTCTAGTTCTAGAGCCAGCCATATCAAAATATCCATCCCTATCCACTCTATCATAACCATGAAGGAATTTAAAGACTGTCACCATATCCCCCCTCACTCTTCTAGCTTCGAGTGATGGTAAGTCTAATTCCCTCAGCCTCTCATCATAACTGAGATTGCGTATTTCTGGCACCAGTTTCGTGGCATGTCTTTGAACTTTATCAAGCTTAGCTATGTGCTTTTTCAAGTGTGGATTCCAAAAGGGGGCTGCATATTCGAGTTTTGGCCTCACATAGGTTACATATATATTTCTGAACATTTCCTTGTCCATGTGCCTGAAGGCTACCCTTACATTTGATAGGAATGCATATGCTGCCCTTACTATGTCATTTATATGTATTTTTGGAGACAAATCTGCCAATATGTTTACTCCTAGATCTCTCTCATTTTCTGTCTCTTGAAGTTGTACTCCAGCCACCTAGTAGTCAAGCTTGGGCCTTCTTGCATTTGTACCCATTCTCATTACCTTACATTTTGAAGTACTGAATTTCATTAGCCACTTTTCTGACCACTCATGCAGATTATTTAGATCCTCCTGACGTTCTCTACCATTGTTCTCGTTTTTTACTTTCTTCACAATCTTTGCATCATCTGCAAACATATTCATGAATGAATTTACAGAATTTGGTAGGTCATTTACGTATACAAGGAGCAAAAGTGGCCCTAAAACTGAACCCTGTGGAACTCCATTACTAACTCTTCTCCATTCAGACACTGAGTGTCTTACTCTAACCCTCTGTTCCCTTCCTTCTAAGTAAGTTTTTATCCATTCCAAGACATTTCCACCTATTCTAGCCATTGCTTGCAGCTTCCTAATAAGTCTCCCATGTGGAACAGTGTCAAACGCTTTCTGGAAGTCTAGGAATATGCAATCTGCCCAGCCCTCTCTTTCCTGTAAGATTCGGCTAACCTCATCATAAAATTCTAATAAGTTTGTTACTGTTGATCTACCTTCTCTGAAGCCATGTTGCCTCACTGACAAAAAGTTGAAGGATTCCAAGTGAAGAGAGATATGTTTCCTTAGTAGTTTCTCCATAACTTTGCAAACTATGCTGGTCAAGGAAACTGGTCTATAGTTCAAAGCCGTATCCCTCCTTCCCTTTTTGAAGATAGGTATCATATTTGCTTGTTTCCAGCATCTTGGAATCTCCCCTGACTCCAGTGACTTTTTAAATATGATACTTAGTGCCACTGATATTGTGTTTGCGCATTTTTTAAGTACATGAGGGGATATGTCATCAGGACCTGTAGCTTTATGAACATCTAAATCCATCAGCGCTTTGCATACCTCTGTGGCTGTAAGGTTGATGTTCTCTAATACCGGCCCTTCTGCTTCTATCTCTGCAATCTGAGGGGGTGGGGTATTTTCTACTGTAAATACTGACTGAAACTCCTTGTTCAATTCTTTGCAGATCTCTTCATCCGTCTCAGTGATGTTTCCATCTGCTCTCTTAAGCCTTAAAACCTGTTCTTTTACCTTCAGGTTTCCTTTGATAAAGCTGTGGAAGAGCTTGGGATTTTCTTTAGCCTTCCTGGCGATGTCCCTCTCATAGTCTCTCTGCCTCTCTCCGTTTACTAAGGTAGTCATTTCTTGCTCTTTTGAAGGTTTGCCAGGCATTTATGTTTTTTCTCTTTCTATACCTTTTCTAGCATATGTCTCTCCACTCCTTAGCTCTTTTACACCCATTATCGAACTATTTCTCTCTGGCATGAATTACACCTACTTTGGTGACAGGTATGCAGCAATCTACTATCTTCCCATATTTCTCACAAAGGATATCATATATTTCTTGTACAGATTTGTTGTAAAATAAGGTTCTCCAGTCAATAACTACAAAAAAGCTCATTCATTTTGATGTAATCTCCTTTCGGATAGTTCCTCCTCATGTCCTCAGTGCCTCTACTCTCAGGAAGAATATCTTCAATGATATACTCCATCAACAACACACAGTGGTCACTCTTTCCAATTGGTGTTTCATACTCAAATTTTTCAATATCCAACGCATTATCTGTGAATACTAGATCAAATAGTGATGGCTCATCACCACCCCTGGCCCTCGTTGGTTCCATTACATGTTGGTGTATGAAATTCCATTACATATGTTTTCCCATATGCAATGTGCCTATTTGGTTCTGGTATGACCCTAATGAGATTGGGAATTGTATAAAATGCGAAAATGAAGCCATGAGTGAGGTTGGGGAATCTATAATATGAACACAGTGGCATTCAGATAGAATGCGTTCATTCCTAAGTATAGCAGATATAAGCTATATGGTTGGATTCCTTTTAACCTTCTGTGGTGTGTAGTTGGTAGCGCCTTGACTTAGTAATTATATATATATATATATATATATATATATATATATATATATATATATATATATATATATATATATATATATATATATATATATATATATATATATATATATATATATATATATATATATATATATATATATATATATATATATATATATATATATATATATATATATATATATATATATATATATATATATATATTTATATATATATATATATATATATATATATATATATATATATATATATATATATATATATATATATATATATATATATATATATATATATATATATATATATATATATATACAACTTCAACTTCAAGAGACAGAAAATGAGAGAGATCTTGGAGTAAACATACTGGCAGATTTGTCTTCAGAAATACATATAAATGGCATAGTAAGGGCAGCATATGCATTCTTATCAAATGTAAGGGTAGCCTTCAGGCACATGGACAAGGAAATGTTCAGAAATATTTATGTAACCTATGTGAGGCCAAAACTCAAATATGCAGCCCCCTTTTGGAATCCGCACTTGAAAAAGCACATAGCTAAGCTTGAAAAAGTTCAAAGACATGCCACGAAACTGGTGCCAGAAATACGCAATCTCAGTTATGATGAGAGGCTGAGGGAATTAGACTTACCATCACTCGAAGCTAGAAGAGTGAGGGGGGGATATGGTGACAGTCTTTAAATTCCTTCATGGTTATGATAGAGTGGATAGGGATCGATATTTTGATATGGCTGGCTCTAGAACTAGAGGTCACAGTTTGAAGCTTCGTAAGAAAACTTCTTCGCAGGATGTAAGGAAATACTTTTTCAGTGTAAGAGTAGTTGATAATTGGAATTGGCTAAGCGAGGAGGTAGTTAATGCTATCTCAATCCATAGTTTTAAGAACAGGTAGGATAAGTATCACTAAGTCTAAAATGGAACCGATGAGGAGACGGGAAGATACGAGCTTTGGGCTCTTTCCCGTAAACACAATTAGGTAATCACAATTAGGTAATCACACACAAGGTAATCACACACATACACACACACACACACACACACACACACATATATATATATATATATATATATATATATATATATATATATATATATATATATATATATATATATATATACACACACACACACACACATATATATAAATATATATATATATATATATATATATATATATATATATATATATATATATATATATATATATATATATATATATATATATATATATATATATATATATATATATATATATATATATATATATATATATATATATATATATATATATATATATATATATATATATATATATATATATATATATATATATATATATATATATATATATATATATATATATATATATATATATATATATATATATATATATATATATATCCATACATACATACATAAAGGTGGTGGCACTGGAAAACATACAAACAGTTGACTATAAAGAGACAGTAATCGAAAAAATGAAAGACGTTGTGATGGAAAGGGCAAACCCACTCATCAGACAGGCACTTGATAAGGAGAAGACAGTGGTAATCTCAGGCATAAGTGAATCCCAGGAGCCAACATGGCAGAGGAGACTTGAAGAAAATAAAGCTAGCGTTGTAGACCTGATAAGAAAGCTTGGAGTAGTATGTGGTCCTGAGGATATTGTAAACATACACCAACTAGGTAAATATTCGAGGGAAGGAAAGCCGAGACCAACAAAAGTAACCTTTGAGAGAGGGGAAACATGTAGGGAAATATTGTTGAGAAAAAAAAGTCTAAAAGACCTTCAAGAATGCAAAGAAGTGTTCATTATACGATACAGAACACAGGAAGAGATGGGAAAGATCAAAAACTTGTTGTAAGAGGCAAGAAGGTTAAATGATGAAAGAAATGAAGAAGAGAAGAAAAATTTTCGTTACAGAATACTTCCAGACAAAGGGGAGATAAAGAAGATAATGACAGAAGATCAGGGGATGGGGCCTCATTAAGATTGTTATACACAAATGCTGATGGATTAGCTGGTAAGGCAGTAGAATTAAAAGATAGGATTCACAACAGTAAGGCAGATATAGTAGCAATTACAGAGACTAAGTTGAGTGAGGACATAAACAGTGTCACAGTTTTTCCTAAGGGCTTCAGAATACTAAGGGTCGAAAGATCTGAGAGGACTGGTGGAGGGATAGCACTGCTCATAAGTGAGAGGATTCAAGTTGAAGAAATAAACTTGGCTATAGAAAGTGAGTTCAGGGAATTTTTTGTTGCTCGCATAAATACTGGGTCAGAGAACATTATAATAACTGTTGTATACAACCCACCAAGGAACCAAAATAGGCTTGAAATTTATGAGGAAAGTCATATAGGTACTATTGAAGTCATAAACTCAGTTGTTAACATGGCACGGGAGAAAAAATGTAGGATTTTGATTATGGGAGACTTTAATCATAAAGAGATAGATTGGATAAATCTTGACCCACACAGTGGTGAGGACTCATTTGGGGCAAGATTCCTAGATTGCGTACAAGGGAATTTCCTACACCAACATGTAATGGAACCAACAAGAGCCAGGGGTGGGGATGAGCCATCACTACTTGATCTAGTGTTCACAGATAATGTGTTGGATATTGAAAATATTGAGTATGAACCACCAATTGGAAAGAGTGACCACTGTGTGTTGTTGATGGAGTATATCATTGAAGACATTCTTCCTGAGAGTAGAGGCACTGAGGACATGAGGAGGAACTATCCGAAAGGAGATTACATCAAAATGAATGAGCTTTTTGCAGTTATTGACTGGAGAACCTTATTTTACAACAAATCTGTACAAGAAATGTATGACATCTTTTGTGAGAAATATGGGAAGATAGTAGATTGCTGCATACCTGTCACCAAAGTAGGTGTAATTCATGCCAGAGAGAAATGGTTCGATAATGGGTGTAAAAGAGCTAAGGAGTGGAGAGACAAATGCTGGAAAAGGTATAGGAGGAGAAAAAACATAAATGCCTGGCAAACCTACAAAAGAGCAAGAAATGACTACCTAAGTAAAAGGAGAGAGGCAGAGAGAGATTATGAGAGGGACATCACCAGGAAGGCTAAAGAAAATCCCAAGCTTTTCCACAGCTTTATCAGAGGAAAACTAAAGGTAAAAGAACAGGTATTAAGGCTAAAGAGAGCGGATGGAAGCATCACTGAGACGGACGAAGAGATCTGCAAAGAATTGAACAAGGAGTTTCAGTCAGTATTTACAGTAGAAAATACCCCACCCCCTCAGATTGCAGTGATAGAAGCTGAAGGGCCGGTATTAGAGAACATCAACCTTACAGCCACAGAGGTATGCAAAGCGCTGATGGATTTAGATGTTCATAAAGCTACAGGTCCTGATGACATATCCCCTCATGTGCTTAAAAAATGCGCAAACACAATATCAGTGGCACTAAGTATCATATTTAAGGAGTCACTGGAGTCGGGGGAGATTCCAAGATGCTGGAAACAAGCAAATGTGATACCTATCTTCAAAAAGGGAAGGAGGGATACGGCCCTGAACTATAGACCAGTTTCCTTGACCAGCATAGTTTGCAAACTTATGGAGAAACTACTAAGGAAACATATCTCTCTTCACTTGGAATCCTTCAACTTTTTGTCAGTGAGGCAACATGGCTTCAGAGAAGGAAGATCAACAGTAACAAACTTATTAGAATTTTATGATGAGGTAAGCCAAATCTTACAGGAAAGAGAGGGCTGGGCAGATTGCATATTCCTAGACTTCCAGAAAGCGTTTGACACTGTTCCACATGGGAGACTTATTAGGAAGCTGCAATCAATGGCTAGAATAGGTGGAAATGTCTTGGAATGGATAACAACTTACTTAGAAGGAAGGGAACAGAGGGTTAGAGTAAGACACTCAGTGTCTGAATGGAGAAGAGTTAGTAGTGGAGTTCCACAGGGTTCAGTTTTAGGGCCACTTTTGTTCGTTGTATATGTAAATGACCTACCAGAGTCTGTAAATTCATTCATGAATATGTTTGCAGATGATGCAAAGATTGTGAAGAAAGTAAAAAACGAGAACAATGGTAGAGAACTTCAGGAGGATCTAAATAATCTGCATGAGTGGTCAGAAAAGTGGCTAATGAAATTCAATACCTCAAAATGTAAGGTAATGAGAATGGGTACAAGTGCAAGAAGGCCCAAGCTTGACTACTCGGTGGCTGGAGTACAACTTCAAGAGACAGAAAATGAGAGAGATCTAGGAGTAAACATACTGGCAGATTTGTCTCCAGAAATACATATAAATGGCGTAGTAAGGGCAGCATATGCATTCTTATCAAATGTAAGGGTAGCCTTCAGGCACATGGACAAGGAAATGTTCAGAAATATTTATGTAACCTATGTGAGGCCAAAACTCGAATATGCAGCCCCCTTTTGGAATCCGCACTTAAAAAAGCACATAGCTAAGCTTGAAAAAGTTAAAAGACATGCCACGAAACTGGTGCCAGAAATACGCAATCTCGGTTATGATGAGAGGCTGAGGGAATTAGACTTGCCATAACTCGAAGCTAGAAGAGTAAGGGGGGATATGGTGACAGTCTTTAAATTCCTTCATGGTTATGATAGAGTGGATAGGGATCGATATTTCGATATGGCTGGCTCTAGAACTAGAGGTCATAGTTTGAAGCTTGGTAAGAAAACTTGTTTGCAGGATGTAAGGAAATACTTTTTCAGTGTAAGAGTAGTTGATAATTGGAATTCGCTAAGCGAGGAGGTAGTTAATGCTATCTCAATCCATAGTTTTAAGGACAGGTACGATAAGAGTCACTAAGTCTAAAAATGGATCCGATCAGGAGACGGGAAGATACGAGCTTTGGGCTCTTTCCCGTAAACACAATTAGGTAATCACAATTAGGTAATCACATACATACATATATACATATATACAAATGCTGATGGATTAGCTAGTAAGGCAGTAGAATTAAAAGATAGGATTCACAACAGTAAGGCAGATATAGTAGCAATTACAGAGACTAAGTTGAGTGAGGACATAAACAGTGTCACAGTTTTTCCTAAGGGCTTCAGAATACTAAGGGTTGAAAGATCTGAGAGGACTGGTGGAGGAATAGCACTGCTCATAAGTGAAAGGATTCAAGTTGAAGAAATAAACTTGCCTATAGAAAGTGAGTTCAAGGAATTTCTTGTTGCTCGCATAAATACTGGGTCAGAGAGCATTATAATAACTGTTGTATACAACCCACCAAGGAACCAAAATAGGCTTGAAGTTTATGAGGAAAGTCATATAGGTACTATTGAAGTCATAAACTCAGTTGTTAACATGGCACGGGAAAAAAAATGCAGGATTTTGATTATGGGAGACTTTAATCATAAAGAGATAGATTGGATAAATCTTGACCCACACAGTGGTGAGGACTCATTCGGGGCAAGATTCCTAGATTGCGTACAAGGGAATTTCCTACACCAACATGTAATGGAACCAACAAGGGCCAGGGGTGGGGATGAGCCATCACTACTTGATCTAGTGTTCACAGATAATGTGTTGGATATTGAAAAAATTGAGTATGAACCACCAATTGGAAAGAGTGACCACTGTGTGTTGTTGATGGAGTATATCATTGAAGATATTCTTCCTGAGAGTAGAGGTACTGAGGACATGAGGAGGAACTATTGGAAACGAGATTACATCAAAATGAATGAGCTTTTTGCAGTTATTGACTGGAGAACCTTATTTTACAACAAATCTGTACTAAAAATGTATGACATCTTTTGTGAGAAATATGGGAAGATAGTAGATTGCTGCATACCTGTCACCAAAGTAGGTGTAATTCATGCCAGAGAGAAATGGTTCGATAATGGGTGTAAAAGAGCTAAGGAGTGGAGAGACAAATGCTGGAAAAGGTATAGGAGGAGAAAAAACATAAATGCCTGGCAAACCTACAAAAGAGCAAGAAATGACTACCTAAGTAAAAGGAGAGAGGCAGAGAGAGACTATGAGAGGGACATCACCAGGAAGGCTAAAGAAAATCCCAAGCTTTTCCACAGCTTTATCAGAGGAAAACTGAAGGTAAAAGAACAGGTTTTAAGGCTAAAGAGAGCGGATGGAAGCATCACTGAGATGGATGAAGAGATCTGCAAAGAAATGAACAAGGAGTTTCAGTCAGTATTTACAGTAGAAAATACCCCACCCCCTCAGATTGCAGTGATAGAAGCTGAAGGGCCGGTATTAGAGAACATTAACCTTACAGCCACAGAGGTATGCAAAGCGCTGATGGATTTAGATGTTCATAAAGCTACAGGTCCCGATGACATATCCCCTCATGTGCTTAAAAAATGCGCAAACACAATATCAGTGGCACTAAGTATCATATTTAAGGAGTCACTGGAGTCGGGGGAGATTCCAAGATGCTGGAAACAAGCAAATGTGATACCTATCTACAAAAAGGGAAGGAGAGATACGGCTCTGAACTATAGACCAGTTTCCTTGACCAGCATAGTTTGCAAAGTTATGGAGAAACTACTAAGGAAACATATCTCTCTTCACTTGGAATCCTTCAACTTTTTGTCAGTGAGGCAACATGGCTTCAGAGAAGGTAGATCAACAGTAACAAACTTATTAGAATTTTATGATGAGGTAAGCCAAATCTTACAGGAAAGAGAGGGCTGGGCAGATTGCATATTCCTAGACTTCCAGAAAGCATTTGACACTGTTCCACATGGGAGACTTATTAGGAAGCTGCAATCAATGGCTAGAATAGGTGGAAATGTTTTGGAATGGATAAAAACTTACTTAGAAGGAAGGGAACAGAGGGTTAGAGTAAGACACTCAGTGTCTGAATGAAGAAGAGTTAGTAGTGGAGTTCCACAGGGTTCAGTTTTAGGGCCACTTTTGTTCCTTGTATATGTAAATGACCTACCAGAGTCTGTAAATTCATTCATGAATATGTTTGCAGATGATGCAAAGATTGTGAAGAAAGTAAAAAACGAGAACAATGGTAGAGAACTTCAGGAGGATCTAAATAATCTGCATGAGTGGTCAGAAAAGTGGCTAATGAAATTCAATACTTCAAAATGTAAGGTAATGAGAATGGGTGCAAGTGCAAGAAGGCCCAAGCTTGACTACTCGGTGGCTGGAGTACAACTTCAAGAGACAGAAAATGAGAGAGATCTAGGAGTAAACATACTGGCAGATTTGTCTCCAGAAATACATATAAATGGCATAGTAAGGGCAGCATATGCATTCTTATCAAATGTGAGGGTAGACTTCAGGCACATGGACAAGGAAATGTTCAGAAATATTTATGTAACCTATGTGAGGCCAAAACTCGAATATGCAGCCCCCTTTTGGAATCCGCACTTGAAAAAGCACATAGCTAAGCTTGAAAAAGTTCAAAGACATGCCACGAAACTGGTGCCAGAAATACGCAATCTCAGTTATGATGAGAGGCTGAGGGAATTAGACTTACCATCACTCGAAGCTAGAAGAGTGAGGGGGGATATGGTGACAGTCTTTAAATTCCTTCATGGTTATGATAGAGTGGATAGGGATGGATATTTTGATATGGCTGGCTCTAGAACTAGAGGTCATAGTTTGAAGCTTGGTAAGAAAACTTCTTTGCAGGATGTAAGGAAATACTTTTTCAGTGTAAGAGTAGTTGATAATTGGAATTGGCTAAGCGAGGAGGTAGTTAATGCTATCTCAATCCATAGTTTTAAGGACAGGTATGATAAGTATCACTAAGTCTAAAATGGAACCGATGAGGAGACGGGAAGATACGAGCTTTGGGCTCTTTCCCGTAAACAAAATTAGGTAATCACAATTAGGTAATCACACACGCACACAAGGTAATCACACACACACACACACACCACACATATATATATATATATATATATATATATATATATATATATATATATATATATATATATATATATATATATATATATATATATATATATATATATATATATATATATATACACACACACACACACTCACACACACACACACACATATATATATATATATATATATATATATATATATATATATATATATATATATATATATATATATATATATATATATATATATATATATATATATATATATATATATATATATATATATATATATATATATATACATACATACATATATACATACATACATAAGCTCTTTCCCGTAAACACAATTAGGTAATCACAATTAGGTAATCACATACATACATACATACATACATATATATATATATATATATATATATATATATATATATATATATATATATATATATATATATATATATATATATATATATATATATATATATATATATATATATATATATATATATATATATATATATATATATATATACATACACATTAATACAAAGAGGTGAGAATAAAATTATTGAAAAGGGAGATGAAAAAAAAAATGAACTTGAAATCATCCCCATGAGTGTTCCCTTGTGCATGCTAAAAGTCTCACGTGGCTTTCTCTATTCTCTGAGACCAAACTCAAAATTGGGGGGGTCAGCCACATTGTTTTAGATACACTCCACTCCACCGTTGCAAAATGGTAGTGTCTGCGACTCTGAGGCGGCAGGTCGAGGGTTCACGTCCCGTCACGGACTGAGGTTATCAAGGGCATGCACTCAGGGTAACGATTAGATCTGCCAAAACAAGTCCTTCGTAAGAAGGCAATTGTCCTAGCCCTTAGTAAAAAAGGGAGTTCGTGACGTAAAACCGAATCCATCCATCCACACCATAGGTTATGGGGTGTTTCCCCTTCTCTGAAAGTCTATTGGTGTCAGCACGACCAAGAAACTATGCCCCGCCATCTCTTTGTATATTTGAATGACCCGAGGTGATAAAAAGGGTCAAACAGCGAGCGAGGGGAAGTAGAGTATTTTTGGCGCCCATACAGATAAAATTACAGAGAGGGGACGGGGACATTGAGGCCTAAAGGAACTATGTGGCTTCTTAGTAAATTAAGTGTTAAGTATCATCACATATCTATTATCACCTTGCATGATTTAGACCTGGCGTGTTGTGTAGAGAAGAATAAGTAATATCATATACGACAGAGGTAGCAGCGAAAGTATAACTAAATATACGACAGTGGAGTACGATTACAAAATGTAATAGTGGTATACCACAGGCACGATACCAAATACCACACTGGTGGCTGCCTAGTACAATTCCATGCCCATACATTTTGACTCTGGGGTAAAGTTGCTGAAACATCGTTCACGAAGGCTGAGAAATATAAAATGGGGAGACGAGCGGTCAAGTTGGGAGAGAATTTCAGCGCGATTCACGAAGTACTTCACCCTGCATAGGACTGTGAGTGAGAAGATTCCCTGGATGGTGAATCAGCGATCTTGTAAGAGGTATGGACGACGTCTGAGGGAAAACCAGCGAGCCCAGAAGAAAGGAAAACCCTCTCTCCCAGTACCAGAGGTAGTGACATCCTTCAAGCAGCATCCCAAAATAGCTAAGTTCTTGTAATTTTTATTCAGTGATTCATGGGGGTATTATTAAAGGAATTGGGGTCGGAGGACTTCACCATTTTGCTTTTAGATATGCTTTGACTCAGCCACTCCGCATATGAGGGAATATGACTTTAGTAAACTAATAGAAGCATAATTTCAGTACCCATTACTAATCTAGAGAATTTATACTATTAACTATAAGCAATGATAAACTCGATTTTTGTTATAATTAAAACAGTATAACGAGTAATTGCATTTGAAGGGTGTTCAATTATATTTGTTGTTTACCTAGGTTAAGTATTGAACAGGCAAAGGTATTCATTTTATTTGAGAAAAAAAATAAATATACCCATAAAATTATTTATATGGTAGTATTCCAAAGTGGAAGTAGAGTAATTTAAGTCACTGAGTGTCGTTTGCGGAAGTGAGTGTTCAAAAATAAAATATAAGCAGTAGTGCTTTTTTTTCTCTAGACTCCAAAACCCGGGTAAAAATTACCTTGAGAACCGAGCATGAACCTGCTTTTAAGGTTTTTCTTTTGTCTGTGATGTTGTAGTTCCATGTTGACAAGATATCAAGATTACCACAATATCAATTAAGGTATTGCATTAGGCAAAATTCATTAATTTTCAAGCAATTTTATGTATCGAAAAATGAACAGACCAAAAGTATCACACTAGACGAAAAGGCGGCAAAATACAAAGTCAGTGTTGCCATAAAACAGAAAAACCAAAACAACGTACAGTTCGTTATGACAAAAAGAAGCAAAATTAAGGGATCAGTTTAGAACAACAACAAAAAAAATATTAATTTATAAAGTGAAAATATATATATCAATTAATAAATAAATTAATATATAAATAAAGAAGACATATATCATACCACTACAACACTCCAAATAAAGAAAGAAAATACACTATGCCACTACAACACTCCCCTGCCAGTACAGGAATACATTAGTTTTTAACACTGATAATAGAAAATATAGATATATAATATATATGTGGAGACATAGATACAAAAATACAAATTAATAATATACATAATCAGGGTTACGATTAAATCTAACTCGACGAGATTTTGTAGCAACAGATTGAGGTATTTTCTCTTCAATAACATCTTCATTATTAATATTTTCAGGAATAGATGTACTACTAGGAATTAATGTATCAGAATCTGTGTCATTTGTGGAATTAGAATCAGAAAAATCATTATTTACACTTGGTTCAATCACATCAGAATTGACAGCTTCTGGCACAGAATCATTATTTACAGTAGGTTCTGTCTCATTAGAACTGATAGTTTTTGGTATTGAGGCAGGTTTCAATATATCTACAGATACAGTAGTTAAATTTCCAGAAAGCTGACGTATAATAAAATATTTATCACCACGTTCCACAACTTCAAGTGGACCAAAGTAGGGAGCCTCTAAAGGGAGACGTACACGATCCACTCTAACCCAAACATGTGTACATGATTCAAGATCTTTTGGAACATAAGGTTTAACAGAGGATGAATGAAGGTATCCATAAGAGGATTCAGAAAAATCTAATTCACGCATTCGAGATACAAATTCAGAGACAATTTCTTTTTGTTGTGCAAAAGAAGGAATTTCAGTTGTTACCATGATTTTAGGACTAAGTAGCATACTTCCTGTCACCAAAGTAAATGGAGAAACTCCAGACTCTGTGGGGACACATCTTAAACCTAAAAGTACTATTGGTAAAGAAGCAAGCCAATCATCTTTACGCACCATCAGAGATACTTTCAATACTCTATGTGATCTTTCAACCATGCCATTGGATTGAGGGTGATATGAAGTGGTACGCAGTCTATGAAATCCAATTATAGAGGAAAGTTGCTGAAATAATGCAGATTCAAACTGAGCACCTCTATCAGTAAAAACATATAATGGCATTCCAAAACGAGATACCCAACTTTTAATAAAAGCAAAAGCAACAGTGGTAGCAGAGATATCTGTGATGGGGATGGCTTCCAACCATCTCGTAGATCTGTCAATACAGGTAAGAACGTATTGTTCTGGTGCTGTAAAAGACTGGCCAGGGACTTTACTACGAGGGAGAGGACCAACAATATCTAAATGTACAAATTCAAATCTCCCAAAAGGTGCTGTAAAATTTGTAATTGGAGCACGGGTATGGCGGTGCACTTTAACTTGCTGACAAGAAGTACACTCTTTAGTCCAACTTCGAATATCTCGATCCATATTAGACCAAAAGTACCTAGCTTTGATAAGGCGCAACGTACCTTTGACTCTTGGATGTGAAATGTTATGCATAAGTTGAAATACTGATTTATGACAAGCTAAGGGAAGAAATGGTCTCGGATGGGGTGTTGACACGTCACAATATAAGTCATGATTCTGAATTTTGAAAATTTTCAATCTCTCTTTGTAATTAAGAATTTCTATGTCAGTGGATTGGCTCTCAGCTATACTGGTTAAATCATGTAAGTCCACTGAGACAGAAGATACAGGTAATGGTCTGGAAAGACAATCTGCTACAACATTGTCTGCACCCTTGATATGTACAACATCTGATATACACTCGCTAATTAAAGACCAATATCGTTGCTGTCTCTCTGACTTGGCTGTATGAGGATTCTTAAATGCAAAAACAAGGGGTTTATGATCAGTAAATAAAACAGTTTCACGTCCTTCAATTACATGTTTAAATTTTAGTACAGCCAGATACGCAGCAAGCAGTTCTCGGTCAAAAGTAGAATAACACCTCTGAGTTTCTGATAATTTCTTTGAAAAGAATTCAATAGGGACAAATTTACCATCCTGAATTTGGTGTAACGCAGTTCCAGCTGCCACTTGGGAACAATCAGTCACCAGATGCAGTGGAGAATTACACTTACCAGTGAAATATGCAATGGTGCAAGCATTGTTAAGTGACTCTTTAGCACTAACAAAGACAGATTCTGCTTCTGAATTCCATACTAGTTCTTTAGATTTAGGTTGTAATCTAATTAATTCGGGCAAAGGATATACAACATCAGCAAAATGCGGTACCATTTGTCTATAGTAATTGAGCATTCCTATAAACCTACATAAGGCAGCAGAATCTGCTGGCTTAGGAAAATCAACAATATCAGTCAGTTTATGAGAACCAGGTTTTAAACCATTAGCAGTGATCAAATATCCTAAATATTCCATTTCATTTTTAAAGAATTCACATTTATCAATAGAAATTTTAAGATTATCAGAGCTTAGGATTTCAAATACTATAGACAAATGTTTCTTGTGCTCTTCTGTATTCTCTGAAAATATCAGAATATCATCCAGGTAAATAAATACAAAATCAAGGTTTCTAAATAAATTGTCCATCAAACGCTGAAAAGTGGCAGGGGCATTCCGAAGACCATAAGGCATATATAAATATTCAAATAGCCCAAAGGGTGTGGTTACTGCTGTCTTTTCAACATCTGAAGGATTCATAGGGATCTGGTGATAGGCTTTTAACAAATCAATTTTACTGAATATCTTTTTCTTGTAAAGCTTTAATGAAACACTACTAATATGTGGTAAAGGATATTTATCTGGCTTGGTCAAAGTATTAAGTTGCCTAAAATCACCACATACTCTCCACTCTCCTGGCTTAGGTTTAGGAACTAAATGAATGTGTGAAGCCCAAGGTGATTTAGAGGGTTGTATAATTCCCATATCCAACAACTGCTTAAATGCTTCCTTGGCGGCAGAATATTTGTCTGGAGCCAACGGACGACATCTAGCAAATGTCGGAGGAGAACTCCCTGTATCTATATAATGAAAAACATTAGAATTCTTGAAAGAATTATTAGCTGTAAGAGGCTTAACACAGGACAAAAGTGAGGGAAAATCTTGGAACAACTGCTGTACAGAATCAGGTAAATAGTTCAAATTATTAATCACATAAGAAACATTATGATTTGCAATATCACCTTTCACAGAACATTGTGTTATATTGTCATGTAAAGTTTTATTCTTACAATCAATAAACAATCCAAAATTGCAAAGAAAATCATTACCTAATAAAGGTGTACATACATCTGCAACAACAAATGTCCAGTTAAATCGACGGCACAACTGCCGAATATCAAGGTTAAGAATAATTTCACCATAAACTTTTATTGACTCACCAGTGGCCGTAGAAATATTAACTGCTGTTGGCCTTAATAAAATTTCTGAAACATACTTATATGGAATAATGGAGACTGCAGCTCCTGTATCCACAGTGAAGACCATGTCACTACAACCAATTTTGGCTACAACCTGTAGAAGTGGCAGAACAGAAGTGGCCGTAGCTACAATTTTCTCTTCTGTCTGCTTTATTAGTTTTCCGAACTAGGAAAATTCCGTGCGGGCGACGAGGACCTAGACGTTGATGCTGGGGACGGCGCTCTTGAAGAATCCTTCATCTGGATATTTTGAGATTTATTCGGCCATTGGCACCACGGCTTGCACCATTTAGCCCGAGTTCCATAATATAAATGGGCACGACAAACTTTTGGACGTTGGTTTTGATGGAACGGTAGCACTCCTAGGCCTACAGGTATATTCTTGGAAATTGATACATACTGGGATGTACTAGCTTGACGAGAAACTGACGACTGATCAACAACATCGATGGGCTTAGCCCTATTATTATTTTGAGAAAATACAACTAGTTCATCTGCAAGCTTGCCTAAAGCTGGTAAATCCATATTTTGCTGAGAGGCTAAAACTGCCGAAATACTACTGGGAACTGCTTGCAAGAATTTATGTTTCACTAGGTCATCTGTTACTCCTAATTTAGAAGCAGTTCTGCGAATTTCTTCTAAATAAACTGAAGGCTTGCCATGCATTGCTGTATTACTTATCAAATCATTGAAAAGATCAGGCTTGGTCTGTTCAAAAAGATTTGTGAGGTATGCTTTAATTATATCATAGTCTCTCCTATTTAAAGTGTCTTGGGGAACACGTTCTACAACAGTAGGGGGCAAGGCAGATAACACATGGAAAAATTTTGTTTCACTGGATTTCACATTAGCTAAGCCAAATTGAGCTTCAAGAATAGAAAACCACCCTGAAACGCAGGTGTCCATGAATGCAGGGGCTTTCACTGCTATGTGCTTGACAGCACTAGACTTATCATCATCAGAATCGGGCATTGTTTATGACAGCTTATCTTGGAGTACAAATACTGAAAGAAACCTAGGCCTTGCCTACCGGTATGATGCTGAAGAAATTTTGTCACTTGGGCCTATCTTGTCAATTACAAATATCTTGTCACTCCTATTTTGTCACTCCTATCTTGTCACTCCGGGGTTTACCACTTTGTAGTTCTATGTTGACAAGATATCAAGATTACCACAATATCATTTAAGGTATTGAATTAGGCAAAATTCATTAATTTTCAAGCAGTTTTATGTATCGAAAAATGAACAGACCAAAAGTATCACACTAGACGAAAAAGCGGCAAAATACAGAGTCAGTGTTGCCATAAAACAGAAAAACCAAAACAACGTACAGTTCGTTACGACAAAAAGAATCAAAATTAAGGGATCAGTTTAGAACAAAAAAAAAAATATTAATAAATAAAGTGAAAATATATATATATATATATCAATTAATAAATAAATTAATATATAAATAAAGAAGACATATATCATACCACTACAACACTCCAAATAAAGAAAGAAAATACACTATTCCACTACAATGTCTCAGCTGGGGAGGAAGTTTCCAAGGAAGAAATTGCGGAATAACCATCCTCTCAACCTCATTTCTTAAGAAGTAATTGAAATTTTTATTGATTGTTTACTCTTGAAATATGTGTATGGCAAATCCATTGAAGAATAAGAGACTTTTGCGATGGTTATTAAGATCATTGCAGCTCAAAATAACAAGATTTTTGTTCATTAATGTTTTATACAGGCGGGCAGAGAAGATAGAGTAGCTGATGCCCTGAAAAGGGGGGTAAAGGCTTTACCCTACCACACCTATGATGGGGAATATAGAGGGGACCTAGGACCATTGACAGAGACCAAGGAGGCTAGATGAGTGAAATCGAGAAGATACCCACAAACTCCTTCAGAGTGATGGGGGGAAATGTGCTCAATGGATGGGGGAGTAAATGGGGGAAGTCGCCATCAGAGCATGGGTGAGCGAATACGGTGGATGGAAGCAAGAGCAGGAGGGGGAATAACCAGAACGGGTGATATGGGGGGGGGTGCTTGGGGGTGGAATTGAGAGACACTTGTCTAAGAACAGGATAAGGGAAAAAGCTACGGGATATAAGATGTTTTGAGGGTCAATGTAGTACCATCCCTTCAGCTAGGATATGGCCGAGGTGCAGTCTGAAGTGGAGGGGAGCAAGCCCGCCATGTTTTCATTAGTCCCTTCCCCCGCTCGTAGGATGGTTGCTTCATTTTCAAGATTCCAAGAGAGAACATAACTGATGATGGATGCGAATCTATGAATAATTTATTTTTTCTATCTGAAGTATATAAAGTAGATGTTCGAAAAAATACTCTAAATAGATAACTAAATGATACACGTATATCTTTACCTGTCTGCCGAGGTAATCTGTTGGATATAATAACTTAGGAGAAGAAAAAAAAAACTTTCAATTGAGCTCATAGAAAAAATAGGTATATTAATGTACGATTCCTTAAGAGATTATAAAACTTAAGCAAAGTCTATCTTTTACTGCTCGCAGGTGAAATATTATTTTTTCCATTTCATTACTGCAAGCACAGTTTTTTTTTTTTTTTTATGATTGTGACACCAGGACAGGCCAAAAAAAAATTATAAAATAAAACAGCCCTCATCGGGCCTGGGCACGAAGAATACATAAAGAGAAACAGAGATGGAGAGTGTAATGACTTGTCAGATGTGAAGGGATAAAAGATGTGTGATGAATATCCAAGAATATTCAGTGTAGCTGTAGGCATAGAAAAAGAACCGTAACTGAAGGAAGACTTAACATCGAACTGTCCTGGACAGACCTATTAAAGTTCAAAAAACCTTCAGCTGTAGATACACGTTTTACTTATATATTTATGTTGAGAGGTGAATATAGTGTTATATGATAATTGTAATATTTCAAAGAGATAAAGATATTAATAATTTTGAGACGCTTATCTGAAGATTATTATTGTTAATTATTGTTCATTGTCTCGAAGTTTATAATTACTTCTCCACTGATTAAGATAATCTGTGAATCAAAATAAGACTTAATTACTTTTATTTTGTTGTTTAAGAAATAATTCATTGTTAATTTTGTTGATTGTATAAAAAAAAAGTTTCTTGAAATATCAACTTTTAGTGTAAAATATTTTTGAATTGCAGTGCTTGTTAAGCTTTCAAGATATAGTTTCATGTTTCATTGTCAGTAATTATTATATATTTTATAGTACATACATACATACATATACCTTGGCTGTTTCCCCCTTTAATTGGGGGGTAGCCGACATCAAGAAAGGAAAACAAATAGGGGGATTACTTTGCTCTATGGGCAATGACGAGGGAGCTAGCGACCGTGCAGATGGCACTGCTGGAGTGCCACAGCCCATCCTCCCGGCTCTTCCACAACCTGTGTCGCTTCACAACTGCCAGCTCCTCCTACTGCCCCTACCACAGGGCTATCTCTGTAAGATGCAGCCCCGTGGTAACAGCAGATGCCCATCAGAGCCGCGTCACAATCACTCGCCACTCATTCCTATTCCTAGCACGCTCACTTGCTTTCCTCACATCCATCCTCCTATCATTCAGGGCTCTCCTTACTCCATCCATCCATCCAAACCTAGGCCTCCCTCTAGCATTTCTCCCATCAACTCTCGCATTCATCACCTTTTTCAGCAGCCTTTCATCATCCATCCTTTCCACATGGTCAAACCATCTCAGAACATTCATATCTACTCTGGCTGCAATTTCTCTCCTCACACCCGTTCTTGCTCTCACCACTTCATTCCTAACCCTATCCAATCGAGATACACCAATCATGCTCCTCAGGCATTTCATCTCAAACACATTTAGTTTTCGTCTCTCACTTACTTTCATACCCCATAACTCTGATCCATACATCACAGTTGGCACAACCACTTTCTCATACAAAACTTTCTTAACATTCATTTCCAACCCTCTATTCTTCATCACTCCTTTCAATGCACCCAACACTTTACATCCTTCATTCACTCTGTGACACACATCTGCTTTCACTCCACCATTTGCAGCTATAACCGAGCCTAAATACTTAAACTGATTAACCTCCTCAAGTGTCTCTCCATTCAACATAGCATTCAATCCAGCGCCATCCTCATTTCTTGTACACCTCATAACCTTACTCTTCCCACATTCACTCGCAGCTTCCTTCTCTCACACACCATTCCAAATTCTGACACTAACTGACACAGCTTTTCCTCTGAATCTGCCACCACCACAGTATCATCTGCAAACAGCAACTGATTCAGCTCCCACTCGTTATCATCCCCATCTACCATTCTCAAACCTCGACCACGCACTCGCTCATTCACCTCTCTTACAACTCCATCAATATACAAACTGAACAGCCATGGTGACATCACACATCCCTGTCTCAGTCCCACACTCACTGGAAACCACTCACTCACTTCATTCCCTACCCTAACACAAGCTCTACTACCCTCATACAAACTCTTCACTGCATGCAACAATTTACCATTAATTCCATATAATCTCAAAACATTCCACATAGCATCTCTATCAACTCTATCATATGCTTTCTCCAGATCCAAAAATGCAAAATACACATCCTTACCCTTTGCTAAATATTTCTCACATAACTGCCTAACTATAAAAATCTGATCTATACAACCTCTACCTCTCCTAAAACCACTCTGCACTTCCGCAATCACATATTCTGTCTTATCCCTAATCCTATTAACCAGTATCCTACCATACACTTTTCCTACCATACTCAACAAACTTATACCCCTAAAATTACTGCATTCATACATATCTCCCTTACCTTTGTATAGGGGCACTATACAGGCAATCACCCAATTCACTGTCACCAAAGACAACATAAAGCATATATTAAGCACTCTCACTAACCATTCCAATGCAGTCACACCCCCTTCTTTCAACATCTCCGCTCTCACACCATCCATTCCAGGTGCTTTACCTGCTTTTGCTTCATACAATGCCCTTTTCACCTCCTCTCTTGTAATCTCTCTCTCATTTTCATCTCCCATTACTGGCCCTTGAACTCCTCCCACTGCCACTATAGCTGCCTCTCTATCTTCCTCAACATTCAGCAAGAACTCAAAATATTCTGCCCATCTTTTCCTTGCATCGTTCCCTATTAACATCTGTCCATTCACATCTTTCACTGTCTCTTCCATCCTCGATCCACCCTTTCTTGCTCTCTTCACTTCTTTCCAAAACTTCTTTTTATTCTCCTCATATGACCTACTAAAATCCTGTCCCCACCTAACATTTGCCAACCTCTTCTCTTCCTCTACCTTCCGCTTGGTTTCCACATTTTTCTCCCTATATCTTTCATACTTCTCCCTACTTTTACACTGCAGCCATTCCTCAAAAACCCTCTTTTTCTCTTCCACCTTCATTTTCACCCCTTCATTCCACCACTCGCTGCCCCTCCTCATGCCACCTCCAACAAACCTCTTTCCACACACATCACTTGCATGTCCCACAAAACATTCTTTCATCAACCCCCATTCCTCCCCTAACTCCCCAACTTCTCTTTCTTTCACCCTGTCATATGCCACTCTCAACCTGTCTGATATTCCTGTCTCTTCCCTGGCTTTTTTAACTCTTCCACCTTCACTATTTCCCTTCTACATCCCCCCACACTATTTCCCCACTCTTTGCTACTACCACTTTTGCTTCAACCAAAAAATGATCAGACATCCCAGCAGCCACACCCCTGAATGCATGTACATCTTTCACTCTACCAATCATGCTCTTTGCTACCAACACATAATCCATCAATGCTCTCTCTTTCATTCTTCCATTTGCCACTCTCATCCATGTATACTTATTTATT
>JAXCGZ010004067.1:0-10000 GCA_037179515.1 Halocaridina rubra
TATCTGATATACTTTGGAATGAACGCATCCTAACTGAATGCCACTATGTTCATATTACAGATTCCCCAACCTCACTCATGGCTTCATTTTAGCATTTAATTCAATTCCCAATCTCATTCGGGCCATGAAATAACCAATTAAGCACATTTCATATGTGAAATCATGAATCATTTTTTACCCTGACCGGGACTCGAACCTAGGACTTATGATTACTAAGACAAGGCTCTACCACTACACCACAGAAGGTTAAAAGGAATCCAACCTTATAGCTTATATCTGCTATACTTAGGAATGAACTCATTCTAACTGAATGCCACTATGTTCGTATTACAGATTCCCCAAACTCACTCGTGGCTTCATTTTAGCACTTAATTCAATTCCCAATCTCATTCGGGCCATGATATAACCAATTAAGCACATTTCATATGTGAAAACATGAATCATTTTTTACCCCGACCGGAACTCGAACCTAGGACTTATGATTACTAAGACAAGGCGCTACCACTACACCACAGAAGGTTAAAAGGAATCCAACCTTATAGCTTATATCTGCTATACTTAGGAATGAACGCATTCTAACTGAATGCCACTATGTTCATATTACATTATTCCTCTCTTTATAAAAGTACTGAAATGTAATATTATTATCATTATCATTACCATAAGCCAAGTAAAGAGCTTGGACGGAAGATAGAAAATGGCACCATTCTATTTCATTTTTTACTGGCATTATTCCATCACAGCTTTAATATGAAGCATGAGAGTCTCTTCAATGAAACTCAAAATATTATGTGTCACTTCATCTTCTGAAGCTCCAGTGATTCCAATACGTCACTAGGCACTTCATTCATTCTACTTCCTTGTGGTAACTAGAAGAAACATTCTTGAATAAAAAAATGCAGTAAATCTAACGAAAGAAAAGAAAATGCAATACTATTATCATTGGCTGCATTCCTGGTAATGTGTGTAGGACGCAATAACCCAGGAAGAACCTGATACAAAGGGTGATTATCGTTATCATAAATTTTAAAGAAGCAAAGAGAGCTTTCGGCGCATTTATAACATATGCCAGTGTATGATTCAGGAATAAGAAAATTCCTTGCACGCAAGTTTTATCCAGTATTCTTAGATATTAATCTGAAGCCAATGACTAAACTGGGGAGTAATACTCCAGATTAGAAAGCATAAAACATGACTCAATATATATGTAAAATATAATAATGAGACTTCAATGTATAAAGTTAATTAGAGCATTGCAACTATATATGATATTCTTCAACGCTTGACTCTTAGTTAGAATATGGTTATCAGGATCATAATACATGGGAAGAACATAAAAATTAACCAGTGAACTATGAAACTTACTAAATAGAAGTAAAATATCTAGAACGCAATAATGTTATATACCCAGGTTTCTCCAAGCCACTAACGTATAGTCACATAGATAATAGTCACCATTATCTATCCTTCTTCTTGGAGGATGCTTTAATACAACCTGCTCCTATGAAGGGTGACTGCTCTATTTCTTCAAAGCACCGACCAATTGCCCTAACCTCCTATATTGCTAATGTTTTTGAAGCTTGTTCAATGCTCACTTCTTGATGCCTTGAATCTAACTCACTTATCTCCTATCACCAGTACGACTTCTACAAGCCAAGATCCACTGGTGACCTCCTGTCCTATCTTACTCATGTATGGTCATTTTCTCTGAGGAATTATGGGGAATCCTTTGTCGAAGCCCTTGATATCGCTAAGGCTTTTGACAGAGTCTGGCACAAGGCTCTGTTAGCCAAACTCCCTGCCTATGGCTTTGCCCCTTCTTTCTGCTCTTTGATTTCCAGTTTTCTTTCTAACCGTTTTATATCTATAGTTGTTGATGGTGCAACATCTAACCCTTTCTCTGTTACCAGTGGTATTCCACAGGACTCTGTTCTTTCACCTACTCTGTTCCTTGTCTTCATCAGCGACCTTCCACAATCCCCTCTTCTCTCTTCTTCATACCTTTGCTGATGATTCTACCCTTCACTTTTCTTTTGCCTTTTCTTCACAACCTTCATCTGCTACTCGTTATCAGTCTCGTATCGCTCTTTCTTTTACTCTCAACTCCGATTTGCAGTGGGAATCTGAATGGAGCACTCAAAATTTAGTTAAATTCAATGCCTCTAAGACAGTTTTGGGTTATCTCTTTATTTTTTGTCCTCTTGATAACACTATATTAACCCTCTTAATTCTATCAACATATTAGGTATCCATATAGCCCATAACTTCTCTTGGAGGAATTACATAATCCAAATTTCTAAATCTTCATCCAAACAATTGGGGGTTCGGTTTTGTTTTCGTCATTACTTTTCCTCTTTACCGCTACTTAAAATCTATAAAGGTCTTATATGTCCCTGCTTAGAATACTGTTCACACATCTAAGGTGCTTCTCCTTATACTTATCTCCTTGATAGGGTTGAATCTAAGGCAGTCAGACTCATTAATGAACCTTCTCTTACTTCTAGTCAGGTAGTCAGGAATCCCTCTCTCTACGCCGTAGCATATCTTCCCTTTCTCTTTTCTATCGCTACTACTTCTGTCGCTGATCTGATGAGTTGGCGAGTTGCATCCCTACCCCACTGCCGAGGCCGTGTAACACTCGCCAAGTGGCCTCATCTCACAGGTACTGTGTGGAGATTTGTAGCTTGCGGATTAGTCGGTGCAGCGACTGTTTCTTCCCATCTACCTCCAGGCTCTGGAACTCTCTTCCTCCTTTTGTCTTTCCTAATTCTGATGACTTATCATCCTTCAAAAAGCGGATCTATCGTCATCTTAGGGCTAATCCTCCATATCTCTATGTCCTCTGTACTTTGACTGCTTTTCCTGTCTGTCGTTTTTATTTGTGTAACATTACCTCATCTCTGCCTTGTCCTAAACCTTTTTCTCTACCTTTGTCTTGGTGTTTTCTCGTGTCTGGGCCTTTATTGATGAGGACAGTTTTTGGCTGTCCCGGTGTCACACTCATAAAATAAATCATGTACACACACTCATACACTGACCCATTCCCTCTTGCAAGGGAGTGGCAAAGCCAAAAAACACGCATTTACATGATCCACATATACCTTAATCATTCCTCTACCAATTTACTTGGGTCATTCACAGTCTAGGCGAATATTCTACACTGAGGCCCTACAGCTTCAACTGGTTTACCTTCACCGCTTCATCACATGGCAACTCCCCTCACACCAGTCAAACACTGAGCTAGCAGGTGCGAAAAAGCCCTTATTCCAACGTCTCCAATTTTTAGCATACTCCCCATCTCCTCCCTCTTACTTTCATTTACACTACAATCTCGCACAATAAAGACCAATTTATTAGGGTTCTAGTTGGATCTCTCCTACCAGAATATTTCAGCATTTCTGGGCTATTTGTAGGAAGAAGAAACTAGTAAGACGAATAACTTCAACTTGCTGTCTTCAAACCTTGTGTAAAATTCTTCCCAGATGCTCAACTATGATATAAATATTCAAAAATTACCTTCTCTATCAACATATTTTTCCCAAATCATGTAGGAGCACCAACCCCACGCCAAAATAAAACAATCTTTGATGAGGACAGTCACCTGGAAAAAGATATCCGAACCTTTCTGGAAGTGAAACTTCGTGGTTTTTGTCTTTTTTCATGGTAATGGTTTTCTTTAGGATTCGTTTCATAACCAGATGATGAGGGATTCCCTTTGAAAGCTCGTTTACTTCACTTACTACCACAGCAATAAGGACTTCATCTTGAAGATAGTGCCCAGTGAAGACACCTCCACCTCCGTGGGAGTGGAATCTCTAGATGTGATTCTACAAGGATGACACCTGAAACATGCTGTTTTCAAACCTTGTGTAAAATTCGTCTCTGATGCTCAACTGTGATGTAAATATTTCATAGTTACCTTCCCTATCAATATTTATCTATATCTAACTATATGTCTGCATATATATATATATATAATATATATATATATATATATATATATATATATATATATATATATATATATATATATATATTATTATTTTTTTTTTTTAGTGTGACACCGGGACAGGCAGAAACTGCCCTCATCGACAAAAGCCCGGGCACGAGAAAATACCAAGACGAAGGAAAAGAAAAAGTTAAGGGCAAGGCAGAGATGAGGTAATGTCACACAAAGGAAAACGACAGACAGAAAAAACAGTCAAAGTCAAGAGGACCCAGAGATATGGAGGACTAGGCTCTGAGATGACGATAGATCTGCTTTTTGAAGGATGAAAGGTCATAAGAACTAGGAAAGACAGAAGGAGGAAGAGAGTTCCAGAGTCTGGAGGTAGATGGGAAGAAGCAGTCGCTGCACCGACCAATCCGCGAGCTACAATTCTCGACACAGTACCTGTGAGATGAGGCCGCTTGGCGAGTGTTACGCGGCCTCGGCAGTGGAGGAGGGATGCAACTCGCCAACTCATCAGAGCAGCGATGGAAGTAGTAGCGATAGAAAAGCGAAAGGGAAGATACCTTACGGCGAAGAGAGAGAGAATCCAAGTTAGAAGTAAGAGAAGGATCATTAATAAGTCTGACTGCCTTAGATAGAACCCTATCAAGAAGATAAGTAAAGGAAGATGTGTGAGCAGTATTCTAAGCAGGGGCGGATAAGACCTTTGTAAATTTTAAGTAACTGCAATGAGGAAAAGTAATAACGAAAACGAAACAAAACCCCCAATTTTTTGGATGAAGATTTAGAAATTTGGATTATGTGATTCCTCCAAGACAAGTTAGAGGCTATGTGGATTCCTAATATATTGATAGAGTTAAGAGGGTAAATTTCATTAGTTTCGAAGACAATAGGGTTATCTGGAGGAGAAGAAGATAAAGAGATAGCCAGAAACTGTGTCTTGGAGGCATTGAATTTAACTAAATTTTGAGTGCCCCATTCAGATACTCTCTGCAAATCGGAGTTAAGAGTAGAAGAAAGAGTGATACGAGATTGGTTACGAGTAACAGATGAAGGTTGTGAAGAAAAGGCAGAGGAAAAGTGAAGGGTAGAGTCATCGGCAAAGGCATGAAGAAGAGAGGAAGATGGGGACTGTAGAAGATCATTGATGAAGAGAAGGAAGAGAGTAGGTGAAAGAACAGAGCCCTGTGGAACACCACTGGACACAGAGAAAGGGCTAGATGTCGCGCCATCAACAACTACAGATATAGAACGGTCAGTAAGAAAACTGGAGATCAGAGAACAGAAAGAAGGGGTAAAGCCGTAGGCAGGGAGTTTGGCCAACAGAGCCTTGTGCCAGACTCTGTCAAAAGCCTTAGAGATATCAAGGGCGACGACAAAGGATTCCCCATAGTTCCTCAGAGAAGATGACCATACATGAGTAAGATAGGACAGGAGATCACCAGTGGATCTTGCCTTGCGGAAGCCGTACTGGTGATCGGAGATAAGTGAGTTAGATTCAAGGCGTTTCAAGAAGTGAGCATATATATATATATATATATATATATATATATATATATATATATATATATATATATATATATATATATATATATATATATATATATATATATATATATATATATGTGTGTGTGTGTGTGTGTGTGTCGTGTGTGTCTGTGTGTGTCTGTGTGTGTGTGCTTTTTTACTGAAATCTGATTACATTCACGAGCCTTTGTTATATCTGTGATAAAAAAGATAATCCTATAAATTGATTGCCGTTTATTATGGGTAGTTGCAGGGATATATATTTCAAACTCCAATCAGCAGAGGCATGTTTGATATAACCAATTTACAGGTTTCCATGATGATAAAATTTGGTGATTGAAAAAGCTGTTGTCCATTAATATTTCCGGCATTATCTAATGAACTATTAATTCCGTTAAATGGCCTATATATAATATTGCAATTTATATATATTACAGAATTCGCCATTTGGTAATATGAGCCTCTGGAATAACATTGTGTTTATAAGTCTTTCAATTATTATTTTTATTTACTTGTATATTGGGGTACGCAATTCCTGTACAAGCTAAGAGATAAATGAGTGAAGTAGGAGCTTAGTCTTGTCTTATTAGTGCAGTAGATTCTTATGCACTTTTCCCGGTAAGACTCTGAAAGGTCTGTGCATCATTAAAAACAGGCTTGCATAGGTATGACAAGGAGATGCACTACAATGCGCAACGTAGATATATTTCCTTCGCTTCTAGTGTGGGATGATTTATGCAATATTCTATGATATGGAGCAGAATATTGTCATGATTGAGCATCCTTTCACCATTCATTTTATCATTATATGTGACTTTGTAATATGTAATTTTTGAAGGATACTCTTGGGGTAATTCTCTAGCAATGTCTTGGAGAGTTCTAATCATGGTACAATATATACGACTTTACAACTACAGGAGCTTTAATTAATGCTGCTATATTTATCTCTGTACTATGAATCTCAAACATCTTATATTTTTTTTAGTGCCAGCAAAGATGGAATAGATAACTTTGGTAGCATTAAGCCTTGGTTGAGGTCTAGTGGACTAAGCTGTGTTGCTCTGGTCTACAGCTCCCAGCTTCGATTCCCGACAAAGAAGAGAGATTATTTTAAGACATTTAAATATGCGTAAGTGCACTGCATTTGTTTCATCTAGCGGGCCTTGGCAGTTGAGGAGGAGAATTAAATGTGTTTGCTGGCCACTGATTTGTTGAGGAGGGAGAAAGACTGAGATTAATGGTTGCAGTAGCATCCTTCCATCTGTGTGTCATCAGTAGAAGATCCAGACCTCCCTCTTATGTAGTCTCTGTAGTCTACTGGACTAAGAGGTGGCACTCTAGCCTAGAGTTCGTAAAATCATGCAATAAATGAAAAGATACGCGAATGTTCACATTAGCAAACTAAACTTACGAATTTCTAGCATTATTGTGTGCAATTATCATTATAGTCAGATTTCGTTAATCATAAAATTTCGTGCTAACACTAATTGTTTTTTTTTATTTTTATGATAGGTCCTGATAAAACAACCTCGGATTCGTTCGTTGTCCTTAAGTGATTATAATAAAGTCATGAAACTGAAGAGAGCCGCTGGGTGCAAGAAGGGCATAAAGCACTAAAAAGTGCATGAATGGATTTAATTATAGTGTGCTAAATGCTTTGAGCTGTACGGTAAGTAAAGACATAAGTATGCTCATATAATGCTTGGAAAAATAGTAATTATTTAGCAATACAAATGGTAAAGAATGAAATTAAATACGAAAACCTTATCAAATAATCAGGATTGTGAATATGTGAGTATGTATGTATGTACGTATGTGTATATGTGTGAATGTGCAATATATATATATATATATATATATATATATATATATATATATATATATATATATATATATATATATATATATATATATATATATATATATATATATATATATATATATATATATATATATGATATATATATATATATATATATATATATATATATATATATATATATATATATATATATATATATATATATATATATATATATATATATATATATATATATATATATATATATATATATATATATATATATATATATATATATATATATATATATATATATATATATATATATATATATATATATATATATATATATATATATATATATATATATATATATATATATATATATATATATATATATATATATATATATATATATATATATATATATATATATATATATATATATATATATATATATATATATATATATATATATATATATATATATATATATATATATATATATATATATATATATATATATATATATATATATATATATATATATATATATATATATATATATATATATATATATATATATATATATATATATATATATATATATATATATATATATATATATATATATATATATATATATATATATATATATATATATATATATATATATATATATATATATATATATATATATATATATATATATATATATATATATATATATATATATATATATATATATATATATATATATATATATATATATATATATATATATATATATATATATATATATATATATATATATATATATATATATATATATATATATATATATATATATATATATATATATATATATATATATATATATATATATATATATATATATATATATATATATATATATATATATATATATATATATATATATATATATATATATATATATATATATATATATATATATATATATATATATATATATATATATATATATATATATATATATATATATATATATATATATATATATATATATATATATATATATATATATATATATATATATATATATATATATATATATATATATATATATATATATATATATATATATATATATATATATATATATATATATATATATATATATATATATATATATATATATATATATATATATATATATATATATATATATATATATATATATATATATATATATATATATATATATATATATATATATATATATATATATATATATATATATATATATATATATATATATATATATATATATATATATATATATATATATATATATATATATATATATATATATATATATATATATATATATATATATATATATATATATATATATATATATATATATATATATATATATATATATATATATATATATATATATATATATATATATATATATATATATATATATATATATATATATATATATATATATATATATATATATATATATATATATATATATATATATATATATATATATATATATATATATATATATATATATATATATATATATATATATATATATATATATATATATATATATATATATATATATATATATATATATATATATATATATATATATATATATATATATATATATATATATATATATATATATATATATATATATATATATATATATATATATATATATATATATATATATATATATATATATATATATATATATATATATATATATATATATATATATATATATATATATATATATATATATATATATATATATATATATATATATATATATATATATATATATATATATATATATATATATATATATATATATATATATATATATATATATATATATATATATATATATATATATATATATATATATATATATATATATATATATATATATATATATATATATATATATATATATATATATATATATATATATATATATATATATATATATATATATATATATATATATATATATATATATATATATATATATATATATATATATATATATATATATATATATATATATATATATATATATATATATATATATATATATATATATATATATATATATATATATATATATATATATATATATATATATATATATATATATATATATATATATATATATATATATATATATATATATATATATATATATATATATATATATATATATATATATATATATATATATATATATATATATATATATATATATATATATATATATATATATATATATATATATATATATATATATATATATATATATATATATATATATATATATATATATATATATATATATATATATATATATATATATATATATATATATATATATATATATATATATATATATATATATATATATATATATATATATATATATATATATATATATATATATATATATATATATATATATATATATATATATATATATATATATATATATATATATATATATATATATATATATATATATATATATATATATATATATATATATATATATATATATATATATATATATATATATATATATATATATATATATATATATATATATATATATATATATATATATATATATATATATATATATATATATATATATATATATATATATATATATATAT